>CP139509.1:297041348-297203393 GCA_021014915.2 Artemisia tridentata subsp. tridentata | reverse complement strand
CCACTATATGAGACCACAACGAATCGGTCAACCCTAAAACTCAACTAATCAAACTTCAATCATCAAATAAATAATCAAGAATGAATTAAAAGCTCAAAATATAGCAAATAAAATTTAAATAATCACTATAAGCTCCGAGTCAACTCAACTCGTGAGTTGACTCGGACGAGTCAAGTGACTCGTTAGTGAGTCGAACGAGTTTGGCGTTTAAAAACTAGATCCACACGGTTTAGATTCGAAAACAATAGTTTTAGTTGGTTTTGATATAAAAATTGTTTAGATTAAATAATAACTGATTAGGTTTTCAATAAAAATGAAGAAATATAAGGAAGGGAGGCGCGTGAGCTTACCAACGAGAGAGAAGAGAGGAGAGGGTGGCGGCGTGTGGTGGTGAAGGTGGTGGCCGCGACGGTGTGGCTTCAGACATGAACCGAACGTACTCCCTTGGCCTTCAAACGCTTCAGAAACAAATTGGGAGTTCAGATCTACATGGTGGTGAATTTTTAGGGGTGGCCGGAGGTGGGTGACGGCGCCAGAATAGTAAAAATCCGGTGGGGTGTTATCAATAAATGAGAAACACTAAATGGGTATTTATATGGAGGGGGTGAAGCTAAACAAACGAAAGTGTAGGGGCGGCGGTTAAAATATAGGAAGGGGGTAGAAATTGCAATTTAGTTAATCTTTTAGTAAAAGTCTTGTGGGCCCGATTTGACATAGCAAACGGCCATTTTAAATTACGAGACTTGCGCCATTGAGTCCGAAACAATTTTTCCAATAAAAACAAGTATTAATACGTATAATTTTCTCGGAGTTAATTTATTTAGTAAATCGATTCGTTTTGTGCATTTTAGGTTGTACCGGCTTGATTGATGAATAACGCTCACGTTTAACAAGATATCCTCTGTTTTTCAAACTCAAACAGGTTCAAATAAGTATAAAAGTTATGGGATTTCAAAAATAAATATTTTGGCTATTGAAATAAGTTTTGAAAAATTGTCGGTTGTTACACTATAGCTTCAGTAGTTTTGAAGAATGGTTGTACTTGTTGCACTAGGAGAATTGACCATAGGACCCTAGAGTAGTAGGTTGCGAGGGTTGGTAAGAATTGACCAAAGGACTACCAATTCCTTGTGTGCGAATTGACCAAAGGATCACCTTCCGTGTTGGATGAACTTAAGAAGTTAGATGTGTGTTCTAAGATCCGAGAGGCCGGATCACACAAAGAATAAATCTAGTGTGTAGCGGCACTTAATGACTTGAACTAGTCTACCTGCAAGCTCGGATAATCACTTAGGATCAGACCTATGATATCTGAGTAGGATGCTAGTGATATAGGCTAGACGAATTAACCAAAGGAGTTTACTGAATCTTATGCCTCACTTGAAACGATAGGAAGCTTAATTAGAGAACATATTCATTGCATCATAGGATGAATAGCTAGGCTAGTACATTTTCTCCCTAGTTTAACTCAATTTAATTTCAGCATTTCATTTTTGTTATTTAGTTTAATTAATCTACAACTCAAAACCCCTTTTAAACATGACATAGACTTAAGTTAGAATCCATACGCATAGCTCTTGGGATGACCTCGGCTTTATCGATTACTATACTACACACGACCGGGTACACTGCCCGTGAGTGCATAAGGTAGACCATAGGTAGACGAGACAATTATAAATATTATAACTTTGTCAGAAATCCTGCATCAGGTGCCATTCACTGAGTTCCACCTCATTAAATGGAGAGGCTTTCTTTTTAGACTCATCTTAAGCATCCTGAAGATGACTCACTGAGTGACTGTTCACTCAGTGACTTGAATGTTGTTTATGGTTATGTGACACTTAGGTTATATTTTGTTTGAATCCTAGATTAACAACACTTGGGTACTGAAGTGACCCAACAAAGCATAATAAGGAGCCATTTATAGACAAAAGCCATGCATCACATTGAATGCTAAAACCAAAAAATGAGCAAAAATTTAATGATTAGATATGAAATTAATAAAAGCTTTGACAAAATGTCAAACTCTAGTATTAAAACTCAGTAACTATGTAAAATAAGTTAGTAAAAAGTAGAAATTTTAAGTGAAAATCATTAAAAATAAGCAAGAAACTGACTTCTGTTAGCCCGGATTCGCCAAATCCTTTGAAAAAGGGATTCGGCCTGCCAAGGCAGTGATCCGGCCATCTGATGCAGTCAGACAGAACCAAAACCGTAATAAAGCGTAAGATATAGTGTGTGCCTATATGCAAACTATGTGAAGTTGTGGTTATCTCGACTCTAAAGTGGAAAAGAAAAGAAGAAGTGAAAATTATGTATATATATGTGAAATAACCCAAACACTCCTTAATTTGATGTTGCTACGTTTGAATGTACCCGAAAATACATATTAGTTATGTATTCCCTTTAGCATTCAAGAGACATATGAGATGATGCAAGAAAAATAAGTTTTTACTTTGTGTTAACAATGCATGAAAGAATATGAGTGTCCTAGTCGTGAGAATCTTTGATTAAAGATATGGGGTTTAAATTTTGAAAAATTGATTTAAAATTAAGATGCAATTCCTAACTAAAGAAAATATTAAAATATACTTGTATATAGTTTGAAAATCCCCATATTGTTTGATGTTTAGGTTTTGTGCGAAATAGAATTCCTAGACTCAGATGAGAAAGAAGAGAAAACATACCTTGTATAAAGAAAAGTCAAAACATTACGAGGATTGTTCCATAAGACCGAGACCTAATCTAAGTAGGTTGAAAGGTTCACGTTTAAGCGGTTTGGTGAGAATGTCGGCAATGATGTCTTCAGAAGAAACCTTCTCAATCGAAATGTTCCCTTTTTGAACATTATCTCTTAGAAAGTGATAGCGAATTTCTATATGTTTGGTGCAAGAATGCAATACCCTATTCTTGCTAAGGTCGATGGCGCCTTTATTGTCACAGAGGATGGAATTTTCGCTAATTCTGATGTCGTACTCAACTAGAGCTTGTTTCATCCATAGTGCTTGTTGGCATGCTTTGCCAGCGGATACGTACTCTGCTTCTGTAGTTTAGATAGCCAGGGCGGTTTGTTTCTTGGAGAACCAAGATGTTAAACAACATCCCATAAAAGTACAAACACCAATTGTACTTTTGTAATCGACATAGTCACCTGCATGGTCAGAATATCCATATACAATAGTTTATACTCCCGTCCCTTTGGAATACCATAATCCTAGTTGAGTAGTTCCTTTTATATATCTAAAAATTCTTTTAACTGCTTCAAGGTGAGAAGATTTTAGATCTTCTTGAAAACGAGCACATAGGCAAACACTGAACATGATGTCCTGCAGACTTGCCTTGAGATAGAGTAAACTACCAATCATGACACGGTACTTAGTGTTGTCTATGGATTCACCATCTTCATCCTTGGTGAGTTTAGTGTTAGAGGACATTGGTGTATTAATTGGCTTGGAATCTTCTAAGCCGAATTTCTTTAGCATTTCCTTGATATATTTAGATTGGTTGAAGAAGATACCATCTTCTAATTGTTTGATTTGTAGACCGAGGAAAATTTTTAATTCTCCCATCATACTCATCTCGAACTCGTCGTGCATAATTTTAGAAAATTCATCGCACATCTCTTAACAAGTGGATCCGAATATAATATCGTTCACATAAAGTTGAACAATGATAATATGTGAATTGTTTTTTCTTGGTAAATAAGGTGTTATCTACTAGTCCCATGGTATATTTGTGTTCTAAAAGAAAAGTTTTAATTCTATCATACCATGCCTTAGGGGCTTGTTTAAGACCATAAAGAGCTTTCTTAAGTTTGTATACATATTCAGGTTTTTCGAAATCAACAAACCCGGGAGGTTGTGACACGTAAACCTCTTCATTTATAAAACCGTTTAGAAAATCACTTATGACATCCATTTGAAAAAGTTTGATATCATTAGCACAGGCATATGCAAGGAGGATTATATAGATTCTAATCTTGCTACTAGAGCATATGTCTCATCAAAATCTATTCCTTCTTGTTGATTATATCCTTGTGCAACAAGTCTTGCCTTGTTTCTTGATACGATACCATTTTCATCTAGTTTATTTTTGAAAACCCATTTAGTACCAATAATGGTTTGATTTTTAGGAGGTGGAACAAGGTTCCAAACATCATTAGTGACAAATTGATTTAGTTCTTCTTGCATTGCTATTATCCAACTTTCATCTTTGATAGCCACATTAACATTTTTAGGTTCTACAGAAGACACAAAACAGAAAAAGTTGCTTTGATTTTGTGCTTGTGAACGTCAGGTTCTTTCGTTTAATTTTCCTATGAATTTTTCTAAAGGATGATTTTTGGATTCTTTAACGTTGACAATTTCATTATTTAATGGTTCATCTTCCTTATCTTTTATTTTCTTAATTTGGTTATTATGAACTTGACTCTCTATTACATCGCCGTCTACTAGTGGTAAGGATTTGGGAGGAGGACTTTCGTCAAACTTGATATTTAAAGACTCTTTAGTTTTCATGGTTTCTTTATTAAAAATTACATAGGCTTTACTATTGGGTGAGTATCCTAAGAATACACCTTCGGTGGATTTAGGATCGAATTTGGTAAGATAGTCTTTTGTGTTTAAAATGAAGCATTTTCTTCCAAAGACTTTAAAGTAATCAAGCGAAGCTTTTTTACCTTTAAATAACTCATAAGGAGTAATTCTTAAAAAAGGTCTAATTAAAATTAAAACACCCCCATTTTCGGAACACAGCGGAATACAACATGGGGTGTTATCTATTAGTCACATAGTACAAGTCATAGGAAACATCAAAATAATTAAAGATGTTTTTAAACAAAATTCACATTTGATATAATCAGAGTTTAACGAAGTTAGGTCCCAAAAGTTTTAACCAGGACAAGAGTCCAAAAGATAGATAATTTAGACACAACATAAGTTTTTGAGTTATTAAAAGTTCCATCAAGTGTGAAATAACACGTATCCATCCATCCATGTCCTTGCACGCCCATCCAAGCATTAAACATCTACGGACCTAAGATAAAACATGCTAAAAAGGTCAACATAAAGTTGAGTGAATTCATAGAGTTTAATAAGTAATAAGTTGAATACAAGCATTATTCATAAATTGACATGTAACGAATACAAGTCGGGAAATAAGATTATAGCATCGAGCTCATGGCACCGAACCTTAACAGTGATTTAATAATGCCCCTAAAGAGGTAAGTTGCCAATTTTACCAAGATCTTCTAAATATTATGCTACCCGTTTCAATATGAGCGCGACTCATCCGGACAGGCTTATCAAGCCAAATATGCATATTCATAATACTACCGTTTCCAACGGAATTAACGGTTCATGAAATTAGGGACTTTGAATGGCAAAAGATTACTCAATAACTATAATCATGTAATCGGGTCAAGCATACAAAAAACTACTTGTATTCAGTTTGTAAAACTAGCATGTATCTCCCCCAATAGGTTTCTAAACAGCTTAAGAGTTAAAGTGGGGCTACGAACTCACCGTAATCAAAAGTGAGCAATCAAGAGAAGAGATTAAGTAATAACCGCCAGAACCTTATGAGCAAGCTAGAATATACGCGCGTGTCTTCGTTTCTAAGAATAATGATACAATTATGTCTATACGCCATATAAGTTACACTCTCAATTATGCTTGGTACATAATGGTTAAATAATTATCAAGATTTAATTTAGCCTTTAAAATGATTTACAGGTATGAAATATATTTCTTACAAAATTTCAAGTTTTATGTCCATTTTATTCCTAAGTCCAAAATAAGTTATAAAGATCCAATTTGAGTCTAAGGGTCCAATTTAGTCAAAAGGGTCATATTATGTCTAAAGGTCCAAAATATAATAAGTGGTTCAAAATAAAACTTAAGGTCCAATTATACAAGTTATTAACCTTTTTATAACTTTTAATTCCAAAGCTGATGGAATTTTTATAACTTAACCACTTTCAAAAATTCATATCTCCCAAACCGTAAGTCGAAAAATCATGTTCTTTGCATCCCTAGCTTCCTCTAAGTCCCTACTTTACTGTAAAAGTAAGTTTACTAAAAAATATCCAGATATGAACACTTTTTATAATTTTTCTTTACAAGTCTGTCCAAATGGTGAAATTGACTGAGTTTTACGTCTTACCAAAGCGGCCATATCTTAAAATATACAGACCCTATGAAGGTGAAATCAATTGGAGGTGATATCTCTATTTCTCTAGAACAGGCTACATATTTTCTATTTAAAAAGTTTTGCCATAAAACTTGACTTTTGCCCCGAATGGGAACAGTATACAAAATCTGATTGTTTTTACCAGAAAAATCATATCTTAATCATCGGGTGTCGTCTCGAAAATCGCCACCTGTGGAAATGACCACAAGACATAGATCTACAACTACATATTTTTAGTTTAGGTCCAAAGTCTACTGATTCGTCCAGTTAATTACCTTTTTACCACTGATCAGCAGACTGTTTTGCAAAACAAGTCCTATTAGGGTTTTCTAGTGATTTTTAATATGTACCAAGCATATTCAAGCATCAATAACTTATGAAACATATAAAACACATCAAGTAACATGTAAATACAGTAGAGAAATGAAAAGATGAAGGTTGGTTCCTTACAAGGATTTTATGGATGAGAAACAAGAGATCAAGAACAAGAACACTAGCCTAAGAGTCACCAACCAAGAGACCCAAGATTCCAAAGCTTTTACCCAAATCAATATGAACCCTTTTTAACCTTGTAGAAACACCTCTAATGAGGCTTGTGGGCTGGAGAAAAGAACCCTTAACAACCTTGATGAAGACTTCAAGAAAACACCAAGATTTGATGAGATTTATGTGTTGTTTGAGTGAATTTAACCAAGAACAAGACTAGGGCTATTGATCTTTAATACAAGATCAATATATTAGTAAAAATTTGGATGAAATGGGTGTTTAAGATCTGATCTTGGTCATTCATATCAAGAAGGAGAGAAGAAAAATGAGATGGTGACAATAACTAGGTAGTAAATGAAGTGTGAGGGTGAAATATGGGTTTTATAAAACAATTTGCATGCATTTTGATAGGCTAGAAGGGGTGGCCGGTTCTTGGGGCTCTAAGGGGGTGTTTTATTTAATTATTTTATAAAAATACATTATATACATGTTTTGTACAAGTATCATAAGTCACGGAGTGAGTTTGAAGGCCAACGGGGCTAAACCGGTAACGTTTTATGTGTCGTTTGTGAAAATAAATGTCATGAAGATAATATTTTCATAAAAATGTCATATTTAACTTAAAATGATCCAAATTGATGTTTCATATATTTCCCGAGCCTTTCGGAGTGTTAATATGTCTTTAAAGCTTAAACCGTGAGCCGAAAACGCGAATTACGCAGTACCGGGTGACTTGAAAACGTGAATTTTAGAAAAATGTTATAAAAACATTATGAAATTGTTATGAAGTGTTAAAATGACAAATTTTAATATTTCATGGGAGACTTGGGTTTTCCGGAGTGTTAAAACGAAATTAAAAATAAAAAACGCAGACTAAAAACGCGGGTTGTTACCAAAATTTGACAAAATTGTGAAACGAAACAGAAAATGTGAAATATAGAAGTTTTGAATATTAGGAGTATATGATGGAATATTAAATCACTTATGACATGAAAATGGATAGGAAGCCTAACACGGCTCATGAATAGCTACAAACGCGAAAATCGCTAAATCGGGTGAAAAGTAAAAATGAAATTTTTGCTCAAGTGAAAATAGAAATAGAATATGAATTAGATATTGACCTTGAAATTACGAAATGTCACAAAAATTCTATTTAGTATATATGTAGATGTGTCGACAGCATTACACCAAAATTTTTGAGGGATTGACTGTTCATTTAACATGGTTCGACTCATTTCTTGTAAAGTATGATTTTTTACGTTCAACTACCCCATTTGATTGTGGAGTACGTGGAGCCGAGAAATTGTTATTAATACCATTAGCATCACAAAAAGCTCCAAAATGTACTTCTTTGTCAAACTCCCGACCAATATCCGTACGGAGACACAATAGGAGAACCTTGTTGTTTTTGAATTTTCTTGCTAAATATTTCAAAATGATCAAAAGCTTCAGTTTTGTTTTTCAAAAATCTAGTCCATGTATATCTTGAGTAGTCGTCTGCTATTACCAAAGTATAAAAGTTTCCTCCGTAACTTTGAATAGCCGACGGACCAAACAAATCCATATGTAAAAGTTCCAGACACTTAATAGTAGAAACCATGTTTTTAGCTTTATGACTCACATGGACTTGTTTTCCAATGTTACAAGCATCACAAAAATGTTGTTCATATTTTAATTTTGGTAAGTTTCTAACTAGCTCTTTAGATGATAGCGATTGAATAAGTCTCATATTGGCGTGACCCAATCTTCGATGCCAAAGTGTCAAAGTGTCATCTGTAGAAGCTAGACAAAGTTTATCTTTAGGAGAGTTTCTGATTTTCACTACAAAAAGACCATTTTTCCTAATCCTTTTTCCTATGGTAATGTCGTCTTTTAGAATTTCACTACCGGTTTCGCTAAATAAAACATTACACTTTTTATCCACGATTTGACAAATGCTAAGTAAGTTGAAGTTAAGATTTTCTACGTGATGAACATCATTTATAGTTAGGGAGTTATGAGAGATCGTACATTTGCCAATGATTTTACTTTTACCATTACCAAATACTACGTTACCTCCATCGTAAGCCTTGTAAGAAGAGAATAGGATTTTATTGCCCGTCATATGTCTAGTGCATCCACTGTCTTTGATCCATTCATTTGGTTTCAAATCAACCTTTAGACATACCTATAAACATATGACAACTCAAGCGTTTGGTCCCTAATATGTCATGGGTCCATTTACGTTATACAAACCATTCATTTGATTCACAAAAGGAAATTGTTGGTATGGATTCCAAGGTCCAAAGTTAGTTGTTTGAAATTGGTAACCATTGTGAGGACCGTTGTTCCAACCCATTTGATGAAAATTACTTTTTGGGTATGGACCATTTGGTTTCCTAAATGATTGTTTGGTTTTCGGTTGTAAGAAAGGCTTATTTCTTAAGATGCCTTGACCATGTTTCAAATAAGGTTGTTGCTTAACATTTCTAACAGTAGTATCAGGTAGCTTCTTTTTAGTTATAACTGTAACACCCCAACCCGACAAGGGTCAAAATGTCACATTATGGTGTCAATCAGAACATACAAACGCAAGTGGAAGACTTATAAAAATAATAATTACAAAGGTATTCTAAGATGATAATAAAATACTAACTCTAAACATGATGAGCTCCAAAACTGAAGTACAAAACCAAAATAAGTTTAACTGAAGCTATATCCAAGTCTAATCCAGAAGCAAATGGGTATCTATATAGTCAGGGTGGTCCACTAAGAGCTCCTATGCACTCTTCACTCAAACCCAGCTTCCAACCTAAAACCTGCCGCAGGAAAAGAAATGCGACTGAGCTTAAAAAGCCCAGTGAACAGATATAAACAAAATGAATAATGGAACAAATATAAGTATATGGAAAAGGAACATAAGCTCCTGCTGAACGAATATTATCTGCCAAACGAATAAGAGATCAAGGATCAACTGAATAAAATGTCATATACCATAAGAAGCAAATCGTAGCGAAACATAAGGAGATCATAATGAAGTCAAAGGAATCAAACAGAGGATAATAATCATATAACATAACCGAAATGCCCATCGAGCTCAGAAAGCATGCCACATGCTTAGTCACACAATCACATCATATCATATCCATATACCGCCAAATCATAAGTTGTACAAGGAGTAGCTAGCTCCAATGTACCAGAAGTGAAATGGGGTGCATGGTACGCACTACCAATCACTAAGTCAAACCATATCCAAACAGACAAATACCTAGGATGCATCCATACGCTCCCTGCAAAACAGAATACATATGCAAGTACGAGACTATACATACATATAACAGAATGGCCATGTGCGCAATAATCATATATACATCATAACAGAAAGGAACACCGTGGATCAATCATATCTCCACAGAAAGTGTCATGCCATTGGTGCCTCAATGACATGGCCATGGTGTTGGGAATTAAATATTCTGAAGTTTAAGTATCGGGAAAATCTCTCAAGTGATTAAATTTGGTAGCAGTAGAGTTAAGTCTGGTGAGTTCCAAAGTTAAGTCTACTAGTTATCTGCTGGTTAAGTCTGGTCGTTGAAGTTAAGTCTGGTGGTTAAGTCAAGTGTTAATTCTGGTGACTAACAGAGTTAAGTCTGCTTGATGAAGATATAAAGTCTAGTTGACTGAAAGTCAATAATACACGGTAGATAATATCTTACCCCATGTGCTCAGTCTTTATCTTATTCTCACAGAACAAGTTGTAAACATAGATACATGTTGTATCTTAGTTACTGACACACATAAGATAAGCTAGCAAGTTGTTTGACAAGACTTGACATTATTGTAAAGATCTTTCTTATGATATAAAAGAAAGATTTTAGACTAGATATATGTGTGTTCGAATAAGTGCTTAAAAATATATATCTCTCAAGAACAAACAAAAACAATATCACAAGATATAGAAACATAAGATTCAAGGTTGTAACCCTAGTGATAACTCAAGATCACTCGTATTATTATCTTAATAATATTGAATCGTTTTGTGATAAGCTTTCATTGTTCATTATCATATAACAAACAAAATTGTTCCATTTCCATAACCATAATAACCTTCTAAGTGTGATTAAGTAGATTCCGCATACTTAATCATATTCACTCAATATATCATACACACAAAGTTGCAAAGGTTTAACTACCTTATAGTGTGCGAATCCTAACAAGTGGTATCAGAGAAAGGCTGATATTATTGATTTAGAAGAAGAAGAAATAGAAATGGATGCACAAGATTCTCCTGCAAATGTTGCTGCAAAGTTTCCCATGATCAAACAGAATGAGTTTGAGTTATGGAGGTTGAGAATTGAGCAATATTTCATGGTTCAAGATTATGCTCTTTGGGATATCATTCTGTATGGTGATTCATTTACACTAGGTTATACAGATATTATTCTTGAAGGCAAAACTGAAAGGAGAAGGAATACTGGACCATCTAAAAATGATGAAAAGGTACAGAAGAGGAATGATCAAAAGGCAAGAAACTTATTGCTTATGACCATTCCTGGTGAACAAATGTTATCCTTTAGCAAGTATCCAGATGCAAAAACTCTTTTTGAAGAGATTTGTGCATGGTTTGGTGGTAATGAAACTACCAAGAAAACACAGAAGACATTGCTAAAACAACAATTTGAAAACTTTAGTTCAAATAGCAATGAATCACTTGATAAGCTGTTCTCAAGATTACGTAAGCTTGTCAGTCAGTTAGCTGTGTTGGGTGTTGAGATAGCCAAGGAAGATCTCAACATGAAGTTTTTGAGAAGTCTACCTGACGAGTTCCATACTCATGTGGTTGTCTGGATGAACAAACCAGACATTGAAACCATGAAACTCAATGATTTGTTCAACAACTTCAAAATTGTTGAGCAAAGTCTAAAGAAGTCTGGAATCTATAGTACTAGTTCTGGGAATGTGGCACTCTTGTCATCTCCTAGTATTAGCAAGTCAGAAGAGGTAGATGAAGATGAAGGTGTTTCTACTACTATCTATGGTGGTCCTTCTACTAGTTCACAAAAGAATGCTACTGGACTTGGAGATCCGGCATTCTATGTATTCATGTTTAGTCAAACTAGTGGTTCTCCTCTAACTCATGAAGATCTTGATCAGTTGGATGATAATGATTTGGAAGAGATGGACATCAAATGGCAGGTTGCTTTACTTAGCATGAGGGCTAAGAAGTTTTGGCAAAGAACTAGTAAGCAGATTACCATTGATGGTAATGAAACTGCTGGGTTTGATAAGAAGAAAGTAGAGTGTTTCAACTGTCACAGGTTAGGACACTTTGCTAAAGAATGTAGAAACCCAAGGAAACAGGATAATAGAAGCACATGGTATAGGCAAGAGAAGAAAAAGGAAGTCACAGTTGAAGAGCCAAGGGCTATGTTAGCCATAGATGGGGTTAACTATGATTGGAGCTTCATGGCTGATGAAGTGGAAGCACCAACAAATGCTGCACTGGTGGCCACTAAGACTGCTCTAATGGCCTTTTCTGATTCAGAGGTAAATTCCATAATTAAATGTACTGAATCATGCTCTGCTCTTAAAGCTTATGAAGATCTTAAAAAGAAATTTGATGATCAACTAGAACAGTTATATGATGCATTAGCCAACTTAGGTAATCATAAAAGAGGTATATCTGTTGTTGAAAAACAACTTGTACATTTTCAAGAAAATGAGTCTAAGTTTGCTGATGACATGAATGCTCTCCAAAGAAAAATAGATTTTCAAGCTGATATCATTTGTTCAGAAAGAGCATCATTAGCTAAAGCCCTAAATAACAGTGAAAATTTTAAGATAACAATAGATGCTTTAGCTCATGCCTCAGATGGAGTTAATAAAATTTGGGAAGCTCAAGTAATCAATAAAGCTAAGTCTGGTTTAGGATGCAAATCTGTTCCTCCACCATACAGAGGTGTTCCTTCACCTCCAGGTATTGACCTAGCACACACAGGTTTTGCTGAGTTACAAGAACCAATTATGGAATATGGTTCTAAGTCTACTGAGGATCCTAAGATAGAAAAAGTAAGTGAGAGTTTAAATAAAACTTCACTTCCTAAGGATAAGGTGTCCTTTGTTAAGAAAGGAGATGATATAGTTGTTGAAGATAGTACAACTGATAGTGATGAAGATGAACAGGTTATGTCTAAACCTGAACAAGTTAAGAAAGCAGGAACAAGGGTTCCTAAAGTGGTCAAAAAGGATACTGTTAGGCCTAAATCAAACATTAAATATGTTAGGCAACCAGTTAGGTATTGTGAACAATATAGATCCACTAGCAAGTCCATAGGTAACCAAAGAAATTGGAATAACCTCAAGTCTAACCAATTAGGTGATGACGTTGCTTTTTATAATAAAGCTTGTTATACATGTCGTAGTTTTGACCATCTTGCAGCTTTCTGCAACAAATGGGTATCTGGGTATGAAAACAATAGAGTGAACCACAAAAGGCAAACACCTAAATCTCATTTTCACTCTAGTTCTAATGTTAATAGAACAAAACCCAAAACAGTTTCTATTAAGTCTGGCTTCAATAAAGTTAATTCTGCTAGACCATATATGACTGTTTACCCATAATCAACAGCTAAGGGTGCAAAAACACTTTATAAACATGCACCAAAGACTGTTCAAAGGCCCATTCAAACAACGGCAGTAGTCCAAAAAAAAGTTTGGAAAATTAAGGGTTCAACTACAAAGCCAGCAGTTAATTCTGCTAGGCAAGTAGTTAATTCTGGTAGGCAAGTAGTTAAGTCTGCTGCTTGGGCAAAGAGGGCCAATGCTGTTAAGGCCTCCGCATGTTGGATTCTTAAATCCAATGTTGCATCAACTGTTCTAAAAAGATTAAATTACATTGATGCAAGAGGCAGATCCAAGTCAGTAATGGCTTGGGTCCCCAAAAGAAACTAATACTTCTCATTACTGTGCAGGAACATTCAATTGATCAACAAGAGGATCAAGGATACTCAGATAGTGGATGTTCAAGGCACATGACAGGCAACAAGTCCTATCTTTCTGATTTTCAAACATTAGATGGTGGCTATGTTACCTTTGGAGGAGGTGTTGGTGGCAAAATTTCCGGTAAAGGTACCATTAAAACTGGAAATTTAAATTTTGAAGATGTGTACTATGTACAAGTGCTAAATTATAATCTTTTTAGTGTCTCACAAATGTGTGACAAAAAGAACAAAGTTCTTTTCTGTGACACTGAATGTCTTGTGCTTTCTTTTGATTTTAAGATGCCTGATGAAAGTAAAGTACTTCTTAAAATTCCTAGAAAGGGCAATATGTACAGTGTTGACATGAAAGAACATTGTTCCTAAAAAGGTTTTAACTTGTCTTGTTGCAAAGGCCACATTGGATGAATCAATGAAATGGCATAGAAGGCTTGGTCATATTAATTTCAAAACCATAAATAAAATTGTTAAGAATGGTTTGGTAAGAGGTTTACCTCACAAAAGATTTGAAAATGATCAAACATGCATTGCTTGTCTTAAAGGCAAACAACAGAAAGCCGCTTGTAAGACCAAGATTTTTAACTCTATCAATCAATCGTTGTTTATGCTTCATATGGACTTATTTGGACCTGTTTCAGTAAGTGGTATAATGCATAAGAGATATTGTCTTGTTATAACTGATGGCTATAGCAGATTTACATGGGTTTTCTTTTTAGGTTCTAAGGATGAAACTTCTAGCATTCTTAAGACATTCATTACACAGATTGAAAACCAAGTAGACAAGAAAGTGAAAGTCATTAGATATGATAATGGGACAGAGTTTAAGAATAGAGTTATGGATGATTTCTGCAAAGAAAAAGGTATTAGGAGAGAATTTAGTGTTGCTAGAACTCCACAACAGAATGGTGTTGTTGAGAGAAAGAATAGAACACTAATAGAAGTTGCTTGAACTATGTTAGCTGATTCTAAGCTACCTATAACTTTTTGGGCTGAAGCAGCCAACACTGCTTGCTATGTTCAAAATAGAGTTTTAGTTGTACAGCCTCACAATAAGACATCGTATGAACTTTTTAGAGGTAGAACTCCTGCAATAGGATTTCTTAGACCTTTTGGATGTCATGTGACAATTCTCAATACCTTAGACCATTTAGGAAAATTCGATGGTAAAGCAGATGAAGGATTCTTTGTTGGATATTCTCTTAATAGCAAAGCATTTAGAGTATACAACACAAGAACTAGGATTATAGAAGAAAACCTACATGTGGAGTTTTTGGAGAATAAATCCAATGTAGAAGGTCAAGGACCAAAATGGCTATTTTATCTTGAGACTCTAACCAAATCAATGAATTATGTGCCTGTTGTTGCAAAAACTAATGATTTTTTAGGTTCACAAGCAACAGATGAGGCAAGGTTAGAAAAGGAGACAAATCAAGATCATATATGGATGCCAATCTGGTCAAGTACAAGTGTGGAATCAACTTCAACAATTGGTGAATCTTCTTCTGGTAAAGCTAAAGAAGATGTTGAAGATGAAAGCAAAGAAGTTGGAGCAAAGGAAAAAGAAAATAATTCTGCTATCAATAATGCTGCTGAAACAGACTTAACTAAAGCAACAGACTTAACTGAAGACGCAGAATTAACAGACGATGAGGTGGATTTGAGCAATCTCCCACCAAACTATCATGTGCCACTTACACCACACACCAGAATTTACAAAGTCCACTCCCTAGAAAATGTGATAGGAGATGTACAATCAGGGGTGAAGACAAGGCAACAACTGATGTCTTCAGACCAACAAGGGCTTCTTGATGCCCTTAATGCTTCAAAACAGCATAAGTTTTCAAACTCTTGCTTATTTGTATGTTTTCTCTCTCAAGCTGAACTAAAGAACATTCTGAAAGCCTTAGATGATTCTTGCTGGGTAGAAGCTATGCAAGAAGAGCTTCTTCAGTTCAAGATTCAGAAAGTTTGGGTGCTAGTTGATTTACCTAAGGATGCAAAGGTAATTGGCACTAGATGGGTTTTCAAGAATAAAAGGGATGAAAGGGGAATAGTGATTAGAAATAAGGCTAGATTAGTAGCCCAAGGGTACACAAAACAAGAAGGTATAGACTATGATGAAGTTTTAACTCCAGTAGCAAGACTTGAGGCAATTAGGCTTTTCTTAGCTTATGCTTCATTTCTAGGCTTCACATTTTACCAAATGGATGTCAAGAGTGCATTTTTATATGGCACAATTGAAGAAAAGGTGTATGTCTCACAATCTCCAGGGTTCATTGATCCTGACCATCCAGACAAAGTGTACAGATTTGTTAAGGCTCTTTATGGCCTGCATCAGGCACCAAGAGCTTGGTATGAAACACTGGCTTCCTATTTAAAAGAGAATGGATTTCAAAGAGGAAAGATTGATTAGACACTTTTCATCAAACAGTACAAGAAGGATCTTCTGTTAGTCCAGGTGTATGTGGATGACATTATCTTTGGATCTACAAGGAAGGAGATGTGTTTGGAGTTCGAGAAGCTTATGCATGATAAGTTTCAGATGAGTTCCATGGGGGAACTTACATTCTTTTTGGGTTTGCAAGTTAAACAGTCAAATGAAGGCATATTTATTTGTCAAGTTAAATATGTTGCTGAGATACTTAGAAAGTTCAACTTTGCTGATTCAAAAATGGCAAGCACACCAATGGATTCTGAGAAACAACTTCCAAAAGATTTAGATGGAGAAAATGTGGATGTACACACATACAGATCTATGATAGGATCTTTGATGTATCTCACATCATCAAGACCTGACATCATGTTCTCTGTTTGTGCTTGTGCAAGATTTCAAGTAACTCCAAAGGTTTCTCATTTAACAGCAGTCAAGAGGATTTTTATATATCTCAAGGGTCAACCTAGGTTGGGTCTAAGGTATTCAAGGGAATCACCTTTTGACTTGGTAGCATTTTCGGATAGTGATTATGCTGGTGCTAGCTTGGACAGAAAGTCAACAACTGGAGGATGTCAATTCCTAGGGTGTAGAATTATCTCTTGGCAGTGTAAGAAGTAAACAATTGTGGCTAATTCAACAACTGAAGCTGAATATGTAGCTGCTGCAAGTTGCTGTGCTCAAGTCCTATGGCTTCAAAACCAACTTCTTGACTATGGGTACAATTTTATGAACACTGTCATTCATATTGATAATAGTAGTACAATTTGCATTATTAAAAATCCAGTACAACATTCTAAAACAAAACACATTGAAATTAGACATCACTTTATAAGAGACTGCAATGAGAAAAGATTAATTCAAGTTCTTAAAATTGCTTCAGAACATAACTTTGCAGATCTGCTAACAAAAGCTTTTGATGTTGGAAGGTTTTAGTACTTGGTAGCAAGTATTGGAATGCTTAATTCTTAAATTTTTCAATCTATGTGTTTTTGTATACCAGTGTGGTTAATTCTGGTGATTACTCAGTTAATTCTGGTGGTTACCCAATTAAGTCTGGTAGTTACATTTTTGTTTGTACTGTTGTCTTTGTAAATTTGTACTAGCTATTACTTTAAAATTATGTTATTTCATACAGTTAGTCATATGTTTATTCTAATGTAAGACAAGTACTTTGTACTTTGTTCTTTTGGTTTTAGACTAACAATTTCAGGTATGAACTTTTGAGCATAAAGGAAGTTTTCAAGTGAAATGGAAGCAGCAGAATGTTATATCAGTTGTTTACATAACAGGTTTATGATAGACTAAGTTTGGGAATTCTTTACACAGGTTCACACCTAAGTTAATTAATTCTTTAAAACATTTTTCTTGAAACCTGGTTATCATATTTCACATTGAATTGATGACTTAGTTGATCAGATAGTAACTGATTCATCTCACTTTCTATCATTTTATACTTTTTAGTATAATGAGCAAGTCTAAGGACATCTGATAGAAAGAACAGCTAGTAAAAGTGAATCTAACACTTGTGTTAGAGGCAACAATTGCTATCAGCTGGAAACCCTGTCAAGAAAGCCTTTTGAATAGGTTTATCTTTACACAGGCAGTTATTTATAACTGAAAACATTGGTTCTCACACAACCAGAGGTTGCATTAAACCGAAATTTTGATTAAGTGTCTGTTATACACTTAATCCCTTCAAAATGGTTGCAAGCAGTATGATTTTTCATAATAAAATCATATGCATACTTCTAAAAGTCAAAAATTTTCTTAAAAGGATTTTTGGAATAAAAAAATGACTCAGCAAACCATCAAATGATGGATTTTGAGTTATTGCCCCATGAATCACCTCTCATAGGAGTTAACACACCTAGAAGTGATGAGGGCAGCAAATTAAACTCTTAAGGAATTGATGGCTTCATGTACAACATTGTCTGATAACAAGTTCTAAGTGATAGCTCAGATGATGGGGCGAGAAATATTTTGGTACATTGTGAGAGATCTTCCAAATAGGGGAGGAAATGTTATTTGCATCTCAGGGGAGGAAACATCTAAGGGTAGGAAATAAAGCTCAAGGAAGATTAACCAGTGAAAGGGAGGAAAAGACAAGAGCATACAAGATGCTGACATAGAAGTTGAAAATGACAAGAATAGAGCTGATTCTGGAGTATTATATATATTCAGAAGGGATGAAGCATTCCAAAGGAGAAAGTTCTATCTAGGTCAAAGGAAGAGAGCTTTCAGTTTCAATTTCAGTTCACTACGTTTGTTCATCACTTGCAAAGGCATGCTGATAGATGATTTCACTTGTTGAAACAAGCATCCAAGATACACAGCACCATTGCCTCTTATAATTCCTCCATCTAAGGAAATTGCACCATCTTTTAGGTAAATGTTTGAAGCCTGAAGATGTGTGTATTGATATTGTTGAAGTCAAAGATCAGAAAGCAGATGAGTTACTGAGTTAGATTTTAACCTTTCAGAATAGAAGAAAGTTCAGTCCAAAGGTCTGACTATGAAGTGTTTGAAAGATCTTCACAATTCCTCATTTAATTCAGAAAACATGTTGAAATGGATTCACATGTTTAGGGGATGATTGTTGGGAATTAAATATTCTGAAGTTTAAGTATCGGGAAAATCTCTCAAGTGATTAAATCTGGTAGCAGTAGAGTTAAGTCTGGTGAGTTCCAAAGTTAAGTTCTTTGGTCGTTGAAGTTAAGTCTGGTGGTTAAGTCAAGTGTTAATTCTGGTGACTAACAGAGTTAAGTCTGCTTGATGAAGATATTAAGTCTGGTTGACTGAAAGTCAATAATACACGGTAGATAATATCTTACCCCATGTGCTTAGTCTTTATCTTATTCTCACAGAACAAGTTGTAAACATAGATACATGTTGTATCTTAGTTACTGACACACATAAGATAAGCTAGCAAGTTGTTTGACAAGACTTAACATTATTGTAAAGATCTTTCTTATGATATAAAAGAAATATCTTAGACTAGATATATGTGTGTTCGAATAAGTGCTTAAAAATATATATCTCTCAAGAACAAACAAAAACAATATCACAAGATATAGAAACATAAGATTCAAGGTTGTAACCCTAGTGATAACTCAAGATCACTCGTATTATTATCTTAATAATATTGAATTGTTTGGTGATAAGCTTTCATTGTTCATTGTCATATAACAAACAAAATTGTTCCATTTCCATAACCATAATAACCTTTTAAGTGTGATTAAGTAGATTCCGCATACTTAATCATATTCACTCAATATATCATACACACAAAGTTACAAAGGTTTAACCACCTTATAGTGTGCGAATCCTAACACATGGTACCTCCATGGCTAGTTCAGAAACAGATCGGCAACAGAACAGAACAAGCAAAGTAAAGCAAAGCAAAGCTATCCATAATCATAACAGAGCTACTATAGCATAATAAATCAGAGCATATCAACAGAACGGATAGCAAACAGATTCATATCATATGATAATATGAAACGGATCATATCAACGAATCATATCAAACGGAATCATATCAAAGCAAATGAATCAAGTCAAGGATCGAGAAGTCATGAGATCAGAACCCTTACTGAGAAAGGGTAGAATATCTATACCTTATTCAAAGCAAGCAAAACAATTCAGGAAAGTACTCAGAAACCGAAGCTACTCTCTCTTCACATAATCTACACAAATTAATGATCTCGTATTACTTACAAGCTCATTTTAATTAGATTACACATTTGGGGTTTCTTTCTATTTTTAGAAACTTTCCATTTTTAGTAACTTTCTCAAATTAGTAACTTGATACTTTAGGGTTACGAATGACAATTAAATAAACTTAAAGGTTAATAATGACCAATATAGTAGTTTAAGGTTTATTATGACAATTTCCAAAGTTGAAGGTTTATTTATGAAATTTATCAAAGATGAGGGTTTGAAATGTAAATAAATTTCATAATGACCAACTTAGGATTTATCACATTTTAGAAAATCAGATAACCCATTTCGAACAAACACATATCCATGTCGACACACTCATTCTCTTATACCTTTTGTTTTCACAATGACACCGAGATACACACACAACCAAACGACTTCACGAGACCTCTCTTGAACCTCACAAGTATACGAGACACAACCAATTCTCGTTCACCCCAAGATCCCATAACTCATTCTGTCGGTACCCTTTTATGACCCACAACAAAGCCCAACGCGACCCAAACTTCTTAACCAGTCCAAACATACGACCCTTTTCAAATTCAGTTTATAACTAATGTGACACTACACCATTCGCATTCTAAACAGCCCCACAAGATCATATGTATACTTTACACATTTTACTTTGTTTAATAATCATCACGACGCACACAATAGCATACTCTAATTGTTTTAATCTGATTCTTCACGTATTTCTTTTAAAGATTTGTCCACATTAAACCTGCATGTGATCCAGCCTACCAATCGGTATACTTATAATACACACTCACACTCACCCATGCGTATTTACTTAAAACACAAGTCCAAAACAGATTACATGCGCTCACATATAATCAACTCTTATCCACATAAAAGAATATGTACTCCCATCTTATTATTACTTGAGTTTTATATTCAGAGCTTGATACGTATTATATATATCCTACGCATGTCCCATCTTCATATTTCTTTATGTTTATAATAGTACGTATATAAAAGATCATATACTTACGTTTGTATCCTGGTTTTTAAAACGTATAAAAGAGGTCATATGAATGTCCTTATACTCAGTTCCATGGCATATATATTAAACCTATTCGAACAGCAAAACAGAACCGAGATCGACATATATGTAGATTATAGTTTCCGTGATTTCATGTGACAACCATTTCATTCGTATACTTATGTTTAATTGAAACAAAAGATTTGATTCTCATATCTTATACGTGTATATATATATATATATATATATATATACTAGTTTCAAAGCCTGCCCGATGGGCGGGCATGACTTGTAATTTACGTAAATAGGGTTATGTTATTGTTATTTATGTACTATTTAGTATGAGTTGTCATGCCTCTTGATTATCGTAATTGGAAATCTCTGAGGGTTAGTTATGTTATATTGCCAAAATTTATGTGTTTATGCATCTTTTATCATAAGTGGAAGTATTTTATGTGTTATTCCAAAAGTTTTTGACAAAGAAGTATTTGATATTTGTGCATGAGAAACTAAAGTATTTGCGTGAATTAAGATGGAGTTAAGTTTTATAATGATGAAACTTGTTCAGTTCCAATCCAGTTTAGTTATATATATTGCATTAGTAGTTATTTCATAGACCTACCAATCAAATAATGGCTACCGATACTCCTCTAATCGATGAATTAAAAGCATTTTCTGGGTCACAAAAGGTTTACGAATGCTTCAATACGCACCGAGAGAATGGCGAAGGTGTGGTCTCTTAACCACGATGATGAAGAAGCTGGTTGGGATACCTATGAATGCTTGAGGAAGGCTCAAATCAGGGAGCGAAGGAGGTTGGAGGCCTTAACGGCTATCTTGATTGAAGTCCGTGATGGTTTGTCTGAGAAGGAGGATCATATTAGCATCATGGATCTGTTTGATTAGCTCATGGTTGATTATGTTCTTTTGGTTGTCTGTTATTGGTTTTTTATTGATATGTATGGGTTTATGCTGGTTTCACGTAGATGATGATATTAGTGGTTGTTTTGTAATGAACTTTGACATCTATGAATGTATATACGTACTTTATTAGACGTTGACTTTTGTTTGTCTATATGTTTTTGATATTGAAAATAAATATAAGGATCCATTTTGATATTGACTGTATCGTTAAAACATTTTCCTAAGTTATAACTATTTCTTATGATGTTTAGGATGGTAATGGTATGCATTGTGTAGGTGATGGGTTTTTTTTTATGTAAAAGGTAAAGTGTGAGGGTTTTTTTTGTTATATTTGCAAATATAATTTTAAATACTCAAATGATAGTTTTTCATGGGAAGATGAAGCTCCTGCTTCAATCAGTACTTCAGCTATGTTTTGCAATCATTCCTTCTCATTACCTTTTTGAATTCCGATTGCCTATTTGTATTTTAAAACGTATTTATTTGGTTATTTATAACACATCTAACACACAATTAGGGCATCATCAATTATTATCAACCTAACTTAAAATATCAGCCGACCAACTCTCTAATTCATGACTTCGTCTTCCAACAACATCAAGGAACTCAAGGAAGCATCTAGGTCTGACGATTTAGCAACAGCTTTCAAGTTCTTATTTAACAATGAGTTAACTGAAGAAGAGGGTATTTTTATTCGAATGAGGGAGGAGCGTAATCAACTCATTAGCAAGGTTGAGAAGCGTCAGGTGACAATCAGGGAGGCTCATCACCTAGGCCCTTTCAATGAAAAAGTTGTTGATGTTCTTCGTTGTCTAGTTGAGACACAGGAAAGGAAACGTAACAGGATTCTGACCTTGACTCCTCTACTTGATGAGGCCCGTGATGGCATTGCGGAGAAGGACGGTCATATGAAGCTTATGGAGTTTGATGAAGGTCTTTCTGATGATGATTAATATAGTATAATGGAGATGGTTGTCTTTTGGGGTTCTCTTTTGTTAGTTTATTTGGGTGTGTATGTTTATGAATATATGGCTGTAAGCCTTTGACTGTTATGTATTTTATGGATGATAATATTAACTTTTATGTTTATGTTTATATATGTGTATTTTTTTTCCATTTTACATTTTATCAAAAAGCGGTGGGGCTTTTCTATCTCACACACATGTTTCCTCTCAAATTAGGGTTTTCCAATTATACAACATTTTAATCAAATTAAAATATATAATCAGTTTAATTAAGGAGTGTGGTGATTGAGTATTCAAGTTGTGGCATCAAATGTGATGAAATGATCATACAAGGATGATAATTGTATGGCGGATATTATGCACAGGTTTGCATCTTAATTTGATTAGTATAGATATTTTTTTTGTTTGATTATTGATATGTTGAATTTGTTTGTTCCTATTTGTTGTCGATTAGCCGATGAGAATTGCTATTGCAATCTGGAAGTGATTATTTGCTTAGCGTATAGGCTTAGTCACTGCATTTAAGTTGCATTGTTACTTAAACCATAAACAGGAATGATTGCACTGGTTACTTTATGATGTTTTGTGGTTTGTAGGGATTATCTAATTATCGGTGTTGTATGTGATTATCTGATTACTCTGTAGGTGTACTAATTTAATTTATTTATACGTTTAATGCGTTTGTTTCAGAATGTCTTCATTTGTTTAAATTTGGTTAGTTTATGATGTTTTGTGGTTTTTATGGATTATCAGATTATCGGTGTTGGATGTGATTGGAAGTATTATGGTAGTTGTAGTTTTTCAATGACTTGTTGCTACGTTGTTACTTTGCAATTCTATCGATATCGTGCGTTTATCATATCTATGTTTAAGTTCATTTAGGTACGGTTAAGTATGATGGTTGGAATATCTTGCCCTATCATTTTGTTATGATATGACGCATGATTGTTCAGTAGATGCGGTCTACACAGGTTATACACTCCTTTCTATAGGATCTATATAAATACATTATGTCCCACATAGATAGCTTGTAGAGTGGTTACTCAGTTGGTTACAAATTTTTGCAGTACTAAGTATAAAGGAGCAGTACTAATTTGAAAGTTAGTATTGTTTTAGTGTTTTAGTATATATCAAGTATTGTATTTAATTTAAAAGTAGTTGTTCTGGTAGGTTTAGGATATCCTCCATAGATTGGCTAAAATGTGAAGGAATTCTTGTGTAATGTATTCAGAAAATAGGCAAGTTTGGTAAATTGTATAGTAAACTAATTATTTATGTGTACATTTGGTAGCAGGTGCAGTCTGCAACTTGTGTATAATGCAATATAACATTTGAAGGTCGGTTAAGATGGGATGGATTGTTATGATATGATGGAGGATTGTTCGGTAGATGCGGTGTACATAGGTGATACACTCCTTTCTATAGGATCCATATAAATACATTATGTCCCACATAGATAGGTTGTAGAGTGGTTACTCAGATGCTTAAAAAATTTTGTTGTACCAAGTCTAAAGGACCAGTACTAATTTGAAAGTTAGTACTGTTTGAGTGTTTTAGTATATATCAAGTATTGTATTTAATTAAAAAGTGTAACACCCCCAAAATATTGCATCGGAAGATTGTGTCTTTGGGGTGCTACTTCATAATACAAAGTACAAGTTATAGAAAACGACCTCTAAATGAGACGTTTTGAAAAGTTACCATTCGATTAATGAATTCAGAGTTACAAACATGAGAACTCAAAGTATGATACATAAATGTATACAAAATGTTTCGAATGGTAAATGATAATAGCATAAGTCTTCAAAATATGCCGTGCGACTCTATGCTTCAAGATCTAGCTATCATCGAATGTACCTGAGATAAACATGCTAAAGTGTCAACACAATGGTTGTTGAGTTCATAGAGTTTAGTTTAAAAGTAAAGTATTTGAATAAAGATTTCCCAGCAAAGGCCTTGTAAATCCACTCAGTTCCAAGGCCCGCCCATACAAGACTTGCAACCTGTGTGTTTACAACCTACTGCTAACATAGTATGTCTAGGGTAGATGTCTTGCATATCAATGCATCATGAGATTACTGGGTGCCATTTCCCAAAGAATACTGGGTGCCATTTCCCAAAGATTACTGGGTGCCATTTCCCAAAGATTACTGGGTGCCTACTTCCCAAAGACAAGTATGAAAGCGTATCGTATAAAAGTATAAACATTTAAGTAATTGCATAAATCATGTATTTGATAATTCCAATCCACATTAATAGATTTACACATAACAGTGTATCACATAATAAGACGTCACATATAAATAGCATAAAAGAATAAAAGTATCATATAGATTTGAATCATTGAATAATTGCATCATAAAGTTAAACATGTATTTGATAAACGAGTAAAGTAATTTAAGCATGTATCTCCCCCAGAGAGTATAAAATAAGCATTTAAAAGAGTAGGGGCTACGAAACTCACGGTAAAGTATAAGAGTTTAGTTTACTTGTGAAAATAAGAATAAGTATTGAAGCACGTATGAAAATAAGAACAAGTATTTAAGCATGTATGAAAATAAGAACAAGTATTTAAGCATGTATGAAAATAAGAACAAGTATTTAAGCATGTATCTCCCCCAAAGAGTTAAAACGAGTATAAAAGTAGGGGCTAAGAACTCACCTTGAACTAATGATATCACCACGTATAACGGGATTGATGGATTAAGCCAGGAAGTCTCTACGCGTAACTACCGTTCGGGCCATCATAATTCAGAGGTCATGTAGTAAACGTTCGAGGAGCTAGGACACTTTAATTCGTAAATCCAGCAACTCGTCGATCCGTTTACCCAAATGAAACCCCTCACATGAAGTTCCCTAGTGTTGTAGTACTAGATACTAAAATAAGATAATAATAAAGTATTTTTGGAGACTTGAAGTTATTTGAAGATTATAACGACGCCTTTCTTGAAAACTCGAAGCAAAGTAGATCAAAATCTAGCTTTTGCTCAAGAACGCTTGCACGTTCTTGAAAGAAACTAGCTAAAATAACTAAGAATCACCTTGGGTTTAAGGACTTTAGAGATAAAGAGAGGGGTGGTGCAAGAAATAATGAAGGCTTATGCCTCCTATTTATAGGAAAATTTCAACCGAGGACTAATTGTGTAACTTTTCTGCTTTTCGTGTTCGAGACTTATTTAGGCTAGCAAATGTTTGATTCAAGTCACGAAAATTACGCCGTTGGTTTAAGAATAGTTTTTCCAACAAAATGAATGTATAAAACGAGAAATATTTTTACATGGGTCATTATTGTAACTTTTGTGTAATTATGGTTTGGGACTCATTTAGGCTTGATAACGTTCGATTTATGACACGAAATTAGTACCATTGTATTTAGAATAATTTTTCCACGAGAAATGAGTATTTACACGACTGGTGAATTTCTGAAAATATCTAGATATTTTGGATGAATAGTGTTTAGATATTTTGATGAATAGTGTTTAGATATTTTGATGAATAGTGACTAGTTATTTTTGCAGAAATGATCCGACGAGTGTCAAACTCTCGGATTATCATTAAAATAGTTTAACTTACGAGAATATGAAATAAAAATTTTCAGGAATGAAGAGTGAAAGTGAATAGTAAAAATGAATAGTAAAATTTCGGAAATGGATAGTAACCTAAAAATGCGAATTGTTACAGTCTCTACCCCTTAAGGGAACTTCGTCCCGAAGTTCTGTTGACGTTTACTACTTACGGTATCTCTAAGAAAATTCGTGGTTTCAGGATCTCTAAAACAGTGGTGTTCACTCTGATTTATCGGAAATAGTGGTTAGAAAATCGTATCGGATACAAATAAGCCCACTTATTTATAATTCATAACTTACATAAAGAAGCGTCCAAATTTATGTAAGTAAGGCATTATAAACTTATGGTTCGGTGATTTACAATTTCTTTATTTAAATAAAGAGGCGTCCCAATCCATTTAAATAAGGTGATTCTAAATCATCCTATTTAAGAATTTCCGACACAAAACTCGTTTTCTGAGACAGATAGTAAGATAACCAAGTCATCAAATCCTTAAAGCTAAGTAATAATATTATTTAACTCAAATCTCATGTCTCATCAAACAAGAACTGTCACAAGATCAAGTTAAATAATTAGTTATTACTGAGCTCCATATTTTTAATGACTCGACTAAATTCTAGGGTTTCTTATTAATACTAAAGTCTTATCATCCAATAGCGTGGATCTAAACGAACAACTAACAAGAAGCATATGCGAATGAAGTGTGTGTGTGAGGCAAATAGGGAGAAAAGTCTTAACGTATAAAGCAGTTATAGTCTAGGCACTAAATGCAACCTAGTTCTCTATAACCAAGGCTCTGATACCAATCTGTAACACCCCCAAAATATCGCAGCGGAAGATTGTGTCTTTGGGGTGCTACTTCATAATACAAAGTACAAGTTATAGAAAACGACCTCTAAATGAGACGTTTTGAAAAGTTACCATTCGATTAATGAATTCAGAGTTACAAACATGAGATCTCAAAGTATGATACATAAATGTATACAAAATGTTTCGAATGGTAAATGATATTGCATAGTCTTCAAAATATGCCGTGTGACTCTATGCTTCAAGATCTAGCTATCGTCGAATGTACCTGAGATAAACATGCTAAAGTGTCAACACAATGGTTGGTGAGTTCATAGAGTTTAGTTTAAAAGTAAAGTATTTGAATAAAGATTTCCCAGCAAAGGCCTTGTAAATCCACTCAGTTCCAAGCCCCGCCCATACAAGACTTGCAACCTGTGTGTTTACAACCCACTGCTAACATAGTATGTCTAGGGTAGATGTCTTGCATATCAATGCATCATGAGATTACTGGGTGCCATTTCCCAAAGAATACGGGGTGCCATTTCCCAAAGATTACTGGGTGCCTAATTCCCAAAGACAAGTATGAAAGCGTATCGTATAAAAGTATAAACATTTAAGTAATTGCATAAATCATGTATTTGATAATTCCAATCCACATTAATAGATTTACACATAACAGTGTATCACATAATAAGACGTCACATATAAATAGCATAAAAGAATAAAAGTATCATATAGATTTGAATCATTGAATAATTGCATCATAAAGTTAAACATGTATTTGATAAACGAGTAAAGTAATTTAAGCATGTATCTCCCACAGAGAGTATAAAATAAGCATTTAAAAGAGTAGGGGCTACGAAACTCACGGTAAAGTATAAGAGTTTAGTTTACTTGTGAAAATAAGAACAAGTATTTAAGCACGTATGAAAATAAGAACAAGTATTTAAGCATGTATCTCCCCCAAAGAGTTAAAACGAGTATAAAAGTAGGGGCTAAGAACTCACCTTGAACTAATGATATCACCACGTATAACGGGATTGATGGATTAAGCCAGGAAGTCTCTACGCGTAACTACCGTTCGGGCCATCATAATTCAGAGGTCATGTAGTAAACGTTCGAGGAGCTAGGACACTTTAATTCGTAAATCCAGCAACTCGTCGATCCGTTTACCCAAATGAAACCCCTCACATGAAGTTCCCTAGTGTTGTAGTACCCGATACTAAAATAAGATAATAACAAAGTCTTTTTGGAGACTTGAAGTTATTTGAAGATTATAACGACGACTTTCTTGAAAACTCGAAGCAAAGTAGATCAAAATCTAGCTTTTGCTCAAGAACGCTTGCACGTTCTTGAAAGAAACTAGCTAAAATAGCTAAGAATCACCTTGGGTTTAAGGACTTTAGAGATAAAGAGAGGGGTGGTGCAAGAAATAATGAAGGCTTATGCCTCCTATTTATAGGAAAATTTCAACCGAGGACTAATTGTGTAACTTTTCTGCTTTTCGTGTTCGAGACTTATTTAGGCTAGCAAACGTTTGATTCAAGTCACGAAAATTACGCCGTTGCGTTTAGAATAGTTTTTCCAACAAAATGAATGTATAAAACGAGAAATATTTTTACATGGGTCATTATTGTAACTTTTGTGTAATTATGGTTTGGGACTCATTTAGGCTTGATAACGTTCGATTTATGACACGAAATTAGTACCATTGTATTTAGAATAATTTTTCCACGAGAAATGAGTATTTACACGACTAGTGAATTTCTGAAAATATCTAGATATTTTGGATGAATAGTGTTTAGATATTTTGATGAATAGTGTTTAGATATTTTGATGAATAGTGACTAGTTATTTTTGCAGAAATGATCCGACGAGTGTCAAACTCTCGGATTATCATTAAAATAGTTTAACTTACGAGAATATGAAATAAAAATTTTCGGGAATGAAGAGTGAAAGTGAATAGTAAAAATGAATAGTAAAATTTCGGAAATGGATAGTAACCTGAAAATGCGAATTGTTACAGTCTCTACCCCTTAAGGGAACTTCGTCCCGAAGTTCTGTTGACGTTTACTACTTACGGTATCTCTAAGAAAATTCGTGGTTTCAGGATCTCTAAAATAGTGGTGTTCACTCTGATTTATCGGAAATAGTGGTTAGAAAATCGTATCGGATACAAATAAGCCCACTTATTTATAATTCATTACTTACATAAAGAAGCGTCCAAATTTATGTAAGTAAGGCATTATAAACTTATGGTTCGGTGATTTACAATTTCTTTATTTAAATAAAGAGGCGTCCCAATCCATTTAAATAAGGTGATTCTAAATTATCCTACTTAAGAATTTCCGACACAAAACTCGTTTTCTGAGACAGATAGTAAGATAACCAAGTCATCAAATCCTTAAAGCTAAGTAATAATATTATTTAACTCAAATCTCATGTCTCATCAAACTAGAACTGTCACAAGATCAAGTTAAATAATTACTTATTACTGAGCTCCAAATTTTTAATGACTCGACTAAATTCTAGGGTTTCTTATTAATACTAAAGTCTTATCATCCAATAGCGTGGATCTAAACGAACAACTAACAAGAAGCATATGCGCATGAAGTGTGTGTGTGAGGCAAATAGGGAGGAAAGTCTTAACGTATAAAGCAGTTATAGTCTAGGCACTAAATGCAACCTAGTTCTCTATAACCAAGGCTCTGATACCAATCTGTAACACCCCCAAAATATCGCAGCGGAAGATTGTGTCTTTGGGGTGCTACTTCATAATACAAAGTACAAGTTATAGAAAACGACCTCTAAATGAGACGTTTTGAAAAGTTACCATTCGATTAATGAATTCAGAGTTACAAACATGAGATCTCAAAGTATGATACATAAATGTATACAAAATGTTTCGAATGGTAAATGATAATAGCATAAGTCTTCAAAATATGTCGTGCGACTCTATGCTTCAAGATCTAGCTATCGTCGAATGTACCTGAGATAAACATGCTAAAGTGTCAACACAATGGTTGGTGAGTTCATAGAGTTTAGTTTAAAAGTAAAGTATTTGAATAAAGATTTCCCAGCAAAGGCCTTGTAAATCCACTCAGTTCCAAGCCCCGCCCATGCAAGACTTGCAACCTGTGTGTTTACAACCCACTGCTAACATAGTATGTCTAGGGTAGATGTCTTGCATATCAATGCATCATGAGATTACAGGGTGCCATTTCCCAAAGAATACGGGGTGCCATTTCCCAAAGATTACTAGGTGCCATTTCCCAAAGATTACTGGGTGCCTAATTCCCAAAGACAAGTATGAAAGCGTATCGTATAAAAGTATAAACATTTAAGTAATTGCATAAATCATGTATTTGATAATTCCAATCCACATTAATAGATTTACACATAACAGTGTATCACATAATAAGACGTCACATATAAATAGCATAAAAGAATAAAAGTATCATATAGATTTGAATCATTGAATAATTGCATCATAAAGTTAAACATGCATTCGATAAACGAGTAAAGTAATTTAAGCATGTATCTCCCCCAGAGAGTATAAAATAAGCATTTAAAAGAGTAGGGGCTACAAAACTCACGGTAAAGTATAAGAGTTTAGTTTACTTGTGAAAATAAGAACAAGTATTTAAGCACGTATGAAAATAAGAACAAGTATTTAAGCATGTATGAAAATAAGAACAAGTATTTAAGCATGTATCTCCCCCAAAGAGTTAAAACGAGTATAAAAGTAGGCGCTAAGAACTCACCTTGAACTAATGATATCACCACGTATAACGGGATTGATGGATTAAGCCAGGAAGTCTCCACGCGTAACTACCGTTCGGGCCATCATAATTCAAAGGTCATGTAGTAAACATTCGAGGAGCTAGGACACTTTAATTCGTAAATTCAGCAACTCGTCGATCCGTTTACCCAAATGAAACCCCTCACATGAAGTTCCCTAGTGTTGTAGTACCCGATACTAAAATAAGATAATAACAAAGTCTTTTTGGAGACTTGAAGTTATTTGAAGATTATAACGACGCCTTTCTTGAAAACTCGAAGCAAAGTAGATCAAAATCTAGCTTTTGCTCAAGAACGCTTGCACGTTCTTGAAAGAAACTAGCTAAAATAGCTAAGAATCGCCTTGGGTTTAAGGACTTTAGAGATAAAGAGAGGAGTGGTGCAAGAAATAGTGAAGGCTTATGCCTCCTATTTATAGGAAAATTTCAACCGATGACTAATTGTGTAACTTTTCTGCTTTTCGTGTTCGGGACTTATTTAGGCTAGCAAACGTTTGATTCAAGTCATGAAAATTTCGCCGTTGCATTTAGAATAGTTTTTCCAACAAAATGAATGTGTAAAACAAGAAATATTTTTACAGGAGTCATTATTGTAACTTTTGTGTAATTATGGTTTGGGACTCATTTAGGCTTGATAACGTTCGATTTATGACACGAAATTAGTACCATTGTATTTAGAATAATTTTTCCACGAGAAATGAGTATTTACACGACTAGTGAATTTCTGAAAATATCTAGATATTTTTGATGAATAGTGTTTTGATATTTTGATGAATAGTGTTTAGATATTTTGATGAATAGTGACTAGTTATTTTTGCAGAAATGATCCAACGAGTTTCAAACTCTCGGATTATCATTAAAATAGTTTAACTTACGAGAATATGAAATAAAAATTTTCAGGAATGAATAGTGAAAGTGAATAGTAAAAATGAATAGTAAAATTTCGGAAATGGATAGTAACCTGAAAATGCGAATTGTTACAAAAAGTAGTTGTTCTGGTAGGTTTAGGATTAGTTTAATGTGTATCTAAGTATAGAAAATGATGTTTAGTTTGTTTAGCACATATTTATAAGGATGTATTCTGGATTTGGTAGCTTGTTTTAGTATATATCAAGTATGGTATGCAATTACAATGTAGCTGTTCCGGTTGCTTTAGGATTGTCTACAATGAAATTATGTTTTACAGTGGTTATTCAAATACATTATGTCGCACATAAATAGCTTGTAGAGTGGTTACTCATTTGCTTACAAATTTTTGCAGTACTAAGTGTAAAGAAGTAGTACTAATTTGAAAGTTATTACTGTTTGATCATAAACCTTGCATCATGTTAGCTTGTAGAGTGGTTACGCATTTGCTTACAAATTTTTGCAGTACTAAGTGTAAAGGATCAGTACTAATTTGAAAGTTAGTATTGTTTGAGTGTTTTAGTATATATCAAGTATTGTATTTAATTCAAAAGTAGCTATTCTGGTAGGTTTAGGATATCCTCCATAGATTGGCTAAAATGTCAAGAAATTCTTGTGTAATGTATTCAGAAAATGGACAATTTTGGTATATTGTATAGTAAACTGATTATAGCGATTAGTGTACACATTATAGTTTATGGTGTCCATGTCTGGGTAGTAAAAAGTTTTATATTTATGTGTACATTTGCTAGCAGGTGCAGTCTGCAACCTGTGTATAATGCAATACAACATTTGAAGGTCGGTTAAGACATGATGGATTGTTATGATATGATGGAGGATTGTTCAGTAGATGTGGTCTACACAGGTTACACAGTCCTTTGTATAGGATCTATATAAATACATTATATCCCACATATATAGTTTGTAGAGTGGTTACTCAGATGCTAAAAAAAATTGCTTTACCAAGTGTAAATGAACAGTACTAATTTGAAAGTTAGTACTGTTTGAGTGTTTTAGTATATATCAAGTATTGTATTTAAGTAAAAAGTAATTAATTGTCATCATTAAATGTCTGCACAATTGTTGCCATCAAATATCTGTTTTTTTCACCATCATCCTGCTCCAACAACAACCTGTGTCTTTTATTGAAGTGTTTGCCTTGTTTTCCACCGGTTGCTGTGTCAATCTTTCATTGCTTGTCACATTACCATGACAAATTAAGGCAAATGTGATAAATCTAGAGTTTATAAGAGAAAGCAAGTAGAAGTTTTATTATATATTAACATAGTTGTTAATTTTATAAGCAAAAGGTAGAAATTTTTTTGATGAATTTATAAAAGTCAAACTCTTGTTTCATGAACATAAATTAGCACACCAACCTACCAATTAATAGCATTAACTTTTACTTTAATACATGGGTAGGATTTGCTTTAAATTCACATCACTACACCCATTAATACATAAATTAGTTCCATTAAAAATCTAAAATCTTTCCATAATTCTAAAAAATGAGTTCAAAGCCAGAAATCATTGAAATTTCTTCAAATGATTCAACCTTTTCTGATGAAATTTCTTCATCATGGTCTAGCTATTTTCCTAGTTGGTATTCAACCTCATCTACTGTCTCAAAAAAGAGTACAGCTGCTAGGCGTAGCAAAAAGGTTTCAACCTTTGTTAATCCTCCTATTACCACTCAAGGTCTTTCAATGACTGCTAAAAGGATTTAAGTGCTAGGCCTTCCAACCAAGGAGACTTATGCAAAGATCACAGCCAAAGGGAAAGGGAAAAGTACTCTTAGTTGAAGTATTCCTACCACTGGTTTTTGTTAAGAATGTATCATTTTATCTTCTGAATGAAGTATGCATCTATGTATGAATCTATCTATGTAATGTAATATGCATCTATGTAATAAAATGCTACTTGTTTCTATTAGGATAAGCAAATCGATGTTAATTCTCATCACAATACATAGGTTAAACACTCATTTCTATTGGATCCATATAAATACATTATGTCCCACAAAGATAGGTTGTAGAGTGGTTACTCAGATGCTTAAAAAATTTTGATGTACCAAGTGTAAAGGACCAGTACTAATTTGAAAGTTAGTACTGTTTCAGTGTTTTAGTATATATCAAGTATTGTATTTAGTTAATAAGTTGCTGTTATGGTAGGTTTAGGATTAGTTTAATGTGTATCTAAGTATAGACAATGATGTTTAGTTTGTTTACCACATATTTATTGTAACCACCGTAAGATTTCCCTATATAATTTTCAAATACTTAACTTTTTCCACGTAGAAATTTTTTTTTTCTTTTCTTTCCTGATTATAACTGTTATCTTATGTGACGAAGATCACATCACTGAAAACCCTGCTTGCAACCCAACCTTAATTGATTTAGTATTTACCTATGAAAACATCATTGACCTAAAATGTTATGAGATCCCACTTACCACTTTATGTTATTTCGCTAATGTATGTTTAAAACTGAATGTTTCTTAACTAATAAGAGTTTTATGAAATTCTAAACCACCATAGCAACATGTGAAGATAACGAAACTATAAAAATAGCAATATATAAATTATTTAAATTATGTACAAGTCACTAAAGCACAGAAACCTTAATTCCACTAAACTCCCGATAAAACCCTAATTTCTCAAAACTATTATTATATATAATAAAACAGTAACACCCCAACCCGGCAAGGGTAGAAGTATCACATTAATGGTTTCATATCAGATCAAAACAAAGCATACATTCAATAGTAATACAAGGATTCTCAAAGGTTACAAATGAATTGCTGAATATACAAGGTTACAAAAGAAAATTTTCAATAACTACTAATTCTAAATACAATAACTTCTAGTCATCTATACTCCAGAGTAGCTATCAAGGTCTTCTAAGTCCAAGGTTCTCTTCACCCATACCCAGCTTCCAACTAAAACCTGCCGCGGGAAAGAAACGCGGCTGAGCTTAAAAAGCCCAGTGAACAGATATATAATAAACGGAAACGAAAGTAAACGGAAATGAACAGAAGTAGCATAACGAATAAGATATAAGTAAAGGTATAAAGAGTAAAGGTTTAGGACAGTCATCCACCACGAGCCCAAACAAATCATATATCATATCATAATCATATCATAGTCATATCATAATCATGTAGAGGGGATGCCTCTCAAATAAGCCGATAATATGAGGGGTGTCCTCATGTACCAGTTGGAGTGATCAGCTCCCGAACTTTGTGAAAGACGTGGATTGCACCCATCATCAGTCACCACATATCATATCAAAACGAACTGTCCACGAACACGGACACGAACCTAGGATGCATCCATTCGCCCCCCGAACAAATCATATTGGCCATAACAAATCATATAGTGTGCATGCATATCATAATCAAAATGGGGACGGTGTAACCAAATCACTAGGGCTACACGCTAGTCATGCCAGTGGTGCATCACAGACACGGCCATGTTACCTTCATGGCTAGGAAACGAACTTGGCTCGGGTATCAAACTGGGGTCAAGGTTAAAGGTTCATATCAAAGCAAAGGTTTATATGGTCATAATCATAGTCCAAATGTCAAGGTTCATATCACAGGGTTCATATCAAAGTTCATATGTCAAAGGTCCAAATGCCAAAGGTTCAAATTCCAAAGGTTCATATCATGGGTTCAAATCAGAAGTCAAAAGACCGAAGGCACCTTATTAAAAGGGCAGAATATCCGTACCTTATACCGCACGCGCATACACAACAGAAAATATAAAGGTCGGAAGCAAACTCCATCTTCAGCGAATCTACACGAATTCATGACTGTCTTATTAATATCCCATTTAACTCAGATTACTTATTTTAGTCGGCTTTCCATTTTTTTGCAGGTTTTCCGAATTAGAAATTTAATACTTTAAGGTTATAATTGACAATTAATAATATTTAAGAGTCAAAATGACAATTATAATGGTTTAAGATTAATTATGTCAAATTAAAATGTTTTAAGGTTATAAATGACTATTTAATAACTTAAAGGTTTAATGTGATAAATATAATAGTATAGGTCTTATTATGACAATTTGTCATAGTTTAGAGTCAAAATGTGTATAGCAAAGTCTAATGGTTTGATATGACAATTTCTATAGTTTAAGATTAAAAGTGTTAATATGGCAAGATTCAGGGACTATCATGTAAACTTACCATTGTTTGAGGGTTAAAGGTGTAATTTAGTTCTTTCCCTTTAAGGCTAATATATAGCTACCCATGCAATTGTCCATGTGATTAAACTTCTTTTTAATCTTTACTTTACTTTCGAAGTCGGGTACGGTATCAGTTTACTTAAAATGAAAGAAGCAAGTTTCATATTTTTGCATCTTCTTCATATAGGTCGATCAACATTGGGTAATACCGAGACCCGCTATCGAACTCGAAATAAACGAAATATATACGAATCACATTTTATCATCGGTTACTTCATGACATGTCGGCAAAATAACTCATACCGCGACACACTTGGCAAGACCAATACAAACCAACACACTCTAGATATTATAACGTCGAGACACCACGAATCAAACAAAAACAACAGACCCTATTCGACCGACTTTGAATCAATATAACGACTCACGTTTACGAGCAAATTCACCATTAAAATAAAGTACAATCGACACACATGGAACCACACCCGACACCAGAACACATGCGACACCATCAAGATTCGATCGACCATGTATACAAGACCCAGTATACGAGAGAACCACTAGCGAGACAAAAATCACATCACACACACACTATCCTTTTTATCGAGATCACGTTACATGTTTTACTTCAGATTCCATTTACATGTCGACACCAAAATGTCACGCCATAACCCAACCAAAACAGCCACATAAAATCATAACCCTTTCGACACCCTCGCGACACCAAAACTAAAACCATGACCCTCTTGTTTCGCTTATTATCGAGCACCAACCAAACGCAACCGTGTCTTGTTCTTTTCTTAAGCTCGTTAGGATTTGATATAAAGTATGTTAGATTCGTATAAGGTGTATCAAAAACAGATTTCAATATACAGCTTCTTATATGTCGATGAATATAAGTTATCAATGTCGTGATTTTATGTGACTTAAAACGAGGCCGTAACGACCAGTATGTTAACATGATTCATAGGTTTTTTTCTTGGCATGATTTATATTTTGTTTAGCTACATGATATGTCGAACAGAAACCAGAAACAGAAAAAGAATGATGAAGAACCTGGTGTGTCGCTTACAAACAAACCAAAGGAATCAAGGACTAAGGCTCGAAATCTCCAAGACAACTCTAACGTTGCATCCTCGCTTAATCACCAACAAGCTTTCTCCTCTTCTCTTCTTCTTGACATCAACGAAATAGGGTTTTGGGTGTGAATGAACATCGGTGCATGTAGGGGAGAACAAAAAGAATGGTATACAGTTCTTAGGAAAAAGGAAGGGAGTGTGATAATATAGGAAAAAGAAAACGTGTATAGTTTAAATGGGCAATTCGTATATTTTGTTTAAGAATGAGATACGTGAAATCTTCTATTTGTGAATACAAATTTTTGGGAGTTCTTATCCCTCCATCCCACGAGGCAAAGGGGCAATGTGCAAAGAAAAGAAAAAAAATTATTTTCGGTATGGATGATCAGAAGAGCAATGAGAGTTTGGAATTTAAAAAGGAGGCGTGTAGCATAATACTTAGTCCCAAAACAAAGCGTGCCCTAGAGTATGGGCTGTGATGTGGTCAAACAATTAAAGTGGTGTATAGGGAAAGTGCTGAAATCAAGGATCCATCATTTTTAAACTTCCAACATATTTGGTCAATCTCCAACCGTGTATAATTTTTATGAAGTGTAGACTTGGTCCAAATGTGATGTTAATTAGAAGAAATAATAATGTGCTTAATTTAATATTTATTTGGGTTTAGGAATTATTATTTGTACCTTTATTCATATCATGCAATTTAATGTAGCTTATACATATTATACATCTTATGTTAAGTTTAAAAATGAAAAATGAAATATTAATTCCAAACTTTAGGTTATAGGTTCATATTGTGTGATCCCGAGTCATAACACGTTATATAACTCAAGTTTTAATTTATAGCGTATTTCATAAATTCTTAAAATTTCAAATTCAGAGGGTATTTTGGTCATTTCAGATTGTATTAATTTGCGGGTTTTACAACTCTTCCCCTCTAAAAAAAAATTTTCGTCCTCGAAAATTGAAGTCGCAAAGTTAAACGAAATCGTAGCAAGTCGCAAAAGATCATCACAACCATCCTTATGTCCGAGGAGGTTCTTCCAAAAGATTTTCGGGCCAAACGTTCCTCATGACTCAGATCAAACGAGGTGGGTTCAAATTTCTCAGAAGGAGACCAATTAGGTTGATTCAGAACAAAAGGTTCATGCAACATAAAATGGACGTTAGGTAAATCTTCAGGAAGCTCATATGGAATATGAATAAGATTTCAAATCGAATTAATTGTTATTAATAGTAGGGTAAAAGGAGTTCAAGATTTGTAACTGAGGTCAACGGAATGCAATCGAGAGTTCAAACTCATTCAGATATCTAATGAACGAAAGCAGCGCACACGCATAGATAGGATGAGCCTAAAGTATCACTAATCACAGATAGTCCAACGGGGATCAAATTCTAAACTTATTAGGTACTCCCCAAGATATCCTATGACCACAACAAGTGCACGTTATATGATGTAAGTATTATCACGTTGGCCAGGCGTCATAATACTGGCATCATATAAATATGCCCTCATGATGGTCATACTTTATCTCAAGTCGTAATCAAAACCACCTATCTTAATCCACCTAGTATTTCTACAGTCTCAGAGGTCAACAAAATCAAATGCCATCGTCAAAAGAGAAAACAAAACTATTCGCAAGAGTATCAAAATCCCAGATTGCCTAGCAACAATGAGACACGCCGTCACAAGCCTCATATCTTCCATAATTCGCCAAAATCTCTCAAAACACCGAACATACGAAAAATAAACACGAAATGAAATGCTTCTAGGGAACTTAGATCATAAAAGGATCTTTTAACGATATCACGAAACTTAAGGGGTCAACGGAAATGAAAGTTAGTCGCCAAGAGCTTCGGTCTTCATATAATCGATTCTTCTGACATGAGAAGTCTGTTTCAATTCTCCGCTCATTCAACACATCTAGTCTCTTCAAGTCCGGTAAATCTGTCCTCGTCGGTCTGTCAATCGGAAAGTGAAACCACAAACGGAAACTGGTGTCTGGTTCGTCGAGCCTCCTGCATTTCTTCTTGGAATGTGATGGAGTGTTGTGGATTTCTAGCACGATCTTTGAATCTTTTCATCATCCAGTCTGCTTCCGCTCTCAAATCGTCTTGGTACCACCAAGATGAATAGGGAAGTTAGACTGCATGTCTTCATCAGCTCCAGGTTCGCCGTCTTGATTAGATTACCTTCTTCTGCTTCGCCAACACTTCTACCTTGTAATGAATGTCCTCACTCTTCAGGTAGCCACCGTTGTTGTCAACTCCAGGTCAGGCAGTGAAATAATTCTTCTGATATGTCTCTGGTCGTCCTAATGTATACGAAAAACCTTATATGCTGTAAGGGAGTATAACCGAGTCTCTTTCTGAAATATCCCAAAATTTTTCCGTTGGCGGGTATGGAAGCTAATTTCTATTCCAACTTTTCCAAAACTCCATTCTAAATCAGACTAAGCTGTTTCTATCTGTTCACGAAATTTCTCAATGGTATCATAGTTGCAGACGCCATCCAAAATTCTTCTGCAGAGTTCAAAAGGTTTCGGTTCTCCTTTCTGTTATCGGTCTTGACCACTTGGTGATAGTTTTCAAGGCTTGCGGAATTTAAAGAGATATCCTCCATTAAGAACAAATATCAATCTCTCAGAAGGCACAAATGTTCGGCGAATTTTCTAACAAGGTACAAAGATGATTTTCATGCTCTTCCTCATTTTCGAACGTACTATTAAGTCATACAATGACCATTTGTCCAAGTACTCATGAGAAAACATCATTTATCAAATTCGTAAAACAATCGAAGCTTTAGCTAATACTATTAGCGTCACTAATCGTCATAGCAATCGTTTACGAATACGAAAGGCGACTCCAGGAATAAAATCAGTTCATCAAAAGGAAACTTCGCGCTCTGAAATTAAACAAACACATAGTCGTTTCAGGGCGGAGGAATATTGGCTCCTAACGGTGTTACGGTTCAGCTTCCTGTAATCAATACATATCTCCAGTCACCATGCTTCTTTATCGCGAACGAAACTAAAACACGCCCAGAAAATACACTTAGGTAAACTCACTTCCTGATCTTCGGTTGCTGCTCTTCCCGGTTGCTCAAATCAATTTATATGATCCCGGACACATCTGAAAGACGCCTTCGCTTGGTGACTAGACAATCTCTCGGTATCAAGTTAAATCCTACTTCATGCTCCGATGGAAAATTTTGGTGGTTCGACCAGGAATCATATTCAAGATTCAGGGTGCCAAATAACGTTCAAGATAAGGTTCATGTTTCAGAAAACTCAAGGTGCCAAAGAGTTCTCAAGATGAGGTTCATTCATTGGTGTACGAAATGGGTTCTAGGAAAACTTCATACCCGCGAAAGTAACATACGAGTCTCTAGAGTAATAGTGATAGCAGAGGGTCTAACAGTCGGTAATCCTGGTAGGGAGTTCAAAATGGTTTCAAACGCCAAAGGTGAGACATATGGGAATAGTTGTTAATATTTTGAATGCTCAATCGACCAATCCCTTGTCAGAATAAAATCGAAGTTAACTATCCAAAGAAAGACGGTTCACAAATCAAATCTTTATCATTCGCAACAATGCGAGGGAACATTTTCATACTCGTAGTTAACCACCATAAGACTTTTCATAGGGACAGAGATGGGTGAAACGAAATCAAATAGTATCGGAAGATCCATAGAATAACTTATCAAAAGCAAAAGACAAATAACAAAACATATCCAGTACGTCATCGCCATGGAGGTTCTCAGAGTGCCCGAAGAGACGTCGAAATGATTAACGAAAGGATCAGAGGTCAGAGTCAAAATCTGAGGATAAGGATCAATTTGTGTCAGGAAATTACTATGAAATTCTCAAAGCCTTCAAGATTTAATTAGGTTCAAATCTTAGGTGGTGCAAGGTATAAGCTTTCACTTTCCAAAGTGGTACCAACAGGATCTAACAAAAGCAAGGCACGAATCAGAGTGATGCGGAAGCAATGATACCTAAAGGAATACCTTATAGTCTACCCATTCCTCACTGGTCAAAACTTATGTTCTTATAGGGAGATCTTAAAGCAAATCTTCAAAGGTTATCTTACGAGCGCCTACAGTGGAAACTTAGTGGTCCTAACTTACACAGGTCAAGGGTAAATGTATTACAAATCGCAGCCTGTCGCTCTGATACCATAATTGTAACACCCCAACCCGGCAAGGGTAGAAGTATCACATTAATGGTTTCATATCAGATCAAAACAAAGCATACATTCAATAGTAATACAAGGATTCTCAAAGGTTACAAATGAATTGCTGAATATACAAGGTTACAAAAGAAAATTTTCAATAACTACTAATTCTAAATACAATAACTTCTAGTCATCTATACTCCAGAGTAGCTATCAAGGTCTTCTAAGTCCAAGGTTCTCTTCACCCATACCCAGCTTCCAACTAAAACCTGCCGCGGGAAAGAAACGCGGCTGAGCTTAAAAAGCCCAGTGAACAGATATATAATAAACGGAAACGAAAGTAAACGGAAATGAACAGAAGTAGCATAACGAATAAAATATAAGTAAAGGTATAAAGAGTAAAGGTTTAGGACAGTCATCCACCACGAGCCCAAACAAATCATATATCATATCATAATCATATCATAGTCATATCATAATCATGTAGAGGGGATGCCTCTCAAATAAGCCGATAATATGAGGGGTGTCCTCATGTACCAGTTGGAGTGATCAGCTCCCGAACATTGTGAAAGACGTGGATTGCACCCATCATCAGTCACCACATATCATATCAAAACGAACTGTCCACGAACACGAACACGAACCTAGGATGCATCCATTCGCCCCCCGAACATATCATATTGGCCATAACAAATCATATAGTGTGCACATATCAAATCAAAATGGGGACGGTGTAACCAAATCACTAGGGCTACACGCTAGTCATGCCAGTGGTGCATCACAGACACGGCCATGTTACCTTCATGGCTAGGAAACGAACTTGGCTCGGGTATCAAACTGGGGTCAAGGTTAAAGGTTCATATCAAAGCAAAGGTTTATATGGTCATAATCATAGTCCAAATGTCAAGGTTCATATCACAGGGTTCATATCAAAGTTCATATGTCAAAGGTCCAAATGCCAAAGGTTCAAATTCCAAAGGTTCATATCATGGGTTCAAATCAGAAGTCAAAAGACCGAAGGCACCTTATTAAAAGGGCAGAATATCCGTACCTTATACCGCACGTGCATACACAACAGAAAATATAAAGGTCGGAAGCAAACTCCATCTTCAGCGAATCTACACGAATTCATGACTGTCTTACTAATATCCCATCTAACTCAGATTACTTATTTTAGTCGGCTTTCCATTTTTTTTGCAGGTTTTTCGAATTAGAAATTTAATACTTTAAGGTTATAATTGACAATTAATAATATTTAAGAGTCAAAATGACAATTATAATGGTTTAAGATTAATTATGTCAAATTAAAATGTTTTAAGGTTATAAATGACTATTTAATAACTTAAAGGTTTAATGTGATAAATATAATAGTATAGGTCTTATTATGACAATTTGTCATAGTTTAGAGTCAAAATGTGTATAGCAAAGTCTAATGGTTTGATATGACAATTTCTATAGTTTAAGATTAAAAGTGTTAATATGGCAAGATTCAGGGACTATCATGTAAACTTACCATTGTTTGAGGGTTAAAGGTGTAATTTAGTTCTTTCCCTTTAAGGCTAATATATAGCTACCCATGCAATTCTCCACGTGATTAAACTTCTTTTTAATCTTTACTTTACTTTCGAAGTCGGGTACGGTATCAGTTTACTTAAAATGAAAGAAGCAAGTTTCATATTTTTGCATCTTCTTCATATAGGTCGATCAACATTGGGTAATACCGAGACCCGCTATCAAACTCGAAATAAACGAAATATATACGAATCACATTTTATCATCGGTTACTTCATGACAAGTCGGTAAAATAACTCATACCGCGACACACTTGGCAAGACCAATACAAACCAACACACTCTCGATATTATAACGTCGAGACACCACGAATCAAACAAAAACAACAGACCCTATTCGACCGACTTTGAACCAATATAACGACTCACGTTTATGAGCAAATTTACCATTAAAATAAAGTACAATCGACACACATGGAACCACACCCGACACCAGAACACATGCGACACCATCAAGATTCGATCGACCATGTATACAAGACACAGTATACGAGAGAACCACTAGCGAGACAAAAATCACATCACACACACACTATCCTTTTTATCGAGATCACGTTACATGTTTTACTTCAGATTCCATTTACATGTCGACACCAAAATGTCACGCCATAACCCAACCAAAACAGCCACATAAAATCATAACCCTTTCGACACCCTCGCGACACCAAAACTAAAACCATGACCCTCTTGTTTCGCTTATTATCGAGCACCAACCAAACGCAACCGTGTCTTGTTCTTTTCTTAAGCTCGTTAGGATTTGATATAAAGTATGTTAGATTCGTATAACGTGTATCAAAAACAGATTTCAATATACAGCTTCTTATATGTCGATGAATATAAGTTATCAATGTCGTGATTTTATGTGACTTAAAACGAGGCCGTAACGACCAGTATGTTAACATGATTCATAGGTTTTTTTCTTGGCATGATTTATATTTTGTTTAGCTACATGATATGTCGAACAGAAACCAGAAACAGAAAAAGAATGATGAAGAACCTGGTGTGTCGCTTACAAACAAACCAAAGGAATCAAGGACTAAGGCTCGAAATCTCCAAGACAACTCTAACGTTGCATCCTCACTTAATCACCAACAAGCTTTCTCCTCTTCTCTTCTTCTTGACATCAACGAAATAGGGTTTTGGGTGTGAATGAACATCGGTGCATGTAGGGGAGAACAAAAAGAATGGTATACAGTTCTTAGGAAAAAGGAAGGGAGTGTGATAATATAGGAAAAAGAAAACGTGTATAGTTTAAATGGGCAATTCGTATATTTTGTTTAAGAATGAGATACGTGAAATCTTCTATTTGTGAATACAAATTTTTGGGAGTTCTTATCCCTCCATCCCACGAGGTAAAGGGGCAATGTGCAAAGAAAAGAAAAAAAATTATTTTCGGTATGGATGATCAGAAGAGCAATGAGAGTTTGGAATTTAAAAAGGAGGCGTGTAGCATAATACTTAGTCCCAAAACAAAGCGTGCCCTAGAGTATGGGCTGTGATGTGGTCAAACAATTAAAGTAGTGTATAGGGAAAGTGCTGAAATCAAGGATCCATCATTTTTAAACTTCCAACATATTTGGTCAATCTCCAACCGTTTATAATTTTTATGAAGTGTAGACTTGGTCCAAATGTGATGTTAATTAGAAGAAATAATAATGTGCTTAATTTAATATTTATTTGGGTTTAGGAATTATTATTTGTACCTTTATTCATATCATGCAATTTAATGTAGCTTATACATATTACACATCTTAAGTTAAGTTTAAAAATGAAAAATGAAATATTAATTCCAAACTTTAGGTTATAGGTTCATATTGTGTGATCCCGAGTCATAACACGTTATATAACTCAAGTTTTAATTTATAGCGTATTTCATAAATTCTTAAAATTTCAAATTCAGATGGTATTTTGGTCATTTCAGATTGTATTAATTTGCGGGTTTTACAAAAAGCACAAACCCTAATTTATATTTTTATAAAATATGAAAGTACAAGTCTCCTAAACTAAGGTACAAGTCTTTAAAGCATGAAAACTAATTATTTATAAAAACTTTATATAAAACTTAATAATAAATGTTTTAAAGATATAAGATGTAATAATTTGATATATTAATTCTTGAAATGAATTTATTTATCCATAAAATAATTGTGCAAGTCCTTAAACTCAAGGTACAACCCATCAATGCATAAAAACTTAAAAACTCATTTAATGATATTTAAAGTGTAATAAAAATTACATAAAAATTATAGAAAATTAAGAAATAATTAAAAATACATTTTTCTTATTTTTCTTACATAAGTACAAGTCTCCTTAGCCTAAAGTACAACTACCCAAAGCACAAAAACTATTTTCTACCTAATATATGTAAATCGATACTATTAAAATTAGGTTAATTAGATTCAAATTTTATTTCTAACTTACCCTAAACCTAGGAAACCCTAACTTTACCCAAAACCCTAGTTTAGAAAATCACAAAGCCATAGTACAACCCCTTTAAGCATAGGATCGAACCCTAACTAGCTAGTTACACATCCTAGTTCCAATTTAACCCTAACTAACTAAATGTCTAGAAACCTTAAACCCTAAACAGCCCACATGTATGGAGAAGAGGGAGTACACATAGTCTCTCTCTTGAAGAAGCCCTATGTGTAAGGACCATAAACTTCCACATTTCCCTAATCATTTTCCCCCTCATGTGGCAACTCCCTGGCCTTACACCTCATATCACGCGTCCCCATAGAAACCCTAGAAGTCCCAGGAAACCCTAGCTTAGCCTTCTTTAAATAGCCACCCAAATGAAACCCTAGAACCATCACCACCACTCGAACTACCACAAACAGCCACCATACTCCATACCACTTATCCCTTAGTCCCTCAAATACTTAAAATAACCTAGAGAAGCAGTAGGAAACAAGTCAGGATCAGTAGAGACCAAGTTCGAATTCCATTTCATCCAAACAAACCCTAGTCGACCATTTTTAGTGAGGTAAGTTCTGGCCCTTTTTACTTGCTTTCATATAGATAATTTATGTCTAAATAAAGTTTAAAACATGTGTCATAACCCAGAAATAACTAAAACACAATTTGTTTAATTTTTATTCATATCGAGTTCATATATACACCTAAAATTCGAATAAATGTTCTAATAGATCAAAGATGTTAAAAATGGTTTAGAGATACTTAAAACATGTTAAAATAACAGATGATATCATAAAAACATAGTACCTAAAAAATCGGATTAAGAAAAACACAAGTTTTCTTTCTTTTTCTTTCTATCGAGACCAACAGCAGGTCTGCTGCTTTGGTGCTCGTTTTACCATATCAAACGTAATCTATAAATTCTGATTTTCGACATGCTTAAAGTAATTTAAAAGGGCTAATTATAGGAAAAAGAATCAGAGTTTTTCATCGAGTAATGAAGGAGAACCGGACGTATAAAGTTGGGTATTTTTCTGTCGAATTAAGTTAGGTCGCCAAGGTTTCTGTTTTAATTTGCTAATTCATGGGTTCAAATCGAGCCCCAAGCTTTGGTAAGAATACTTTTAAAACAGTTAGGAATACATAGGAAAAGATTACGTAAAAATTCTTGGCTTAAAACGCTCGAAATAAAATTAATTTTGAACAAAGGATGTCGAATGGGAAATAAATGAGACATAGGGACTGAAATTGTCAGATTTTAAACAACTTTCGAAATTGGACTTGTTGTGAGATCGAGAAGTCCCTAAAGGGTATAAGTTGTCCATTTTGAAACTTAAAGGTATAAAGTGTCAATTAACTAAAGTTCAGGGGTAAAATTTGTATATTTCTAAAAGTTCAAGGGTAAAGATTGTTATTTTCATAAAGTTCGAGGGTAAAATTTACCAACCCTAAATACTTAAAGGACTAAAAGGAAAATACACTTAAAACCCTAATTTTAATTTAATAATATTATTAATATTATTATTATTATTATTATTATTATTATTATTATTATTATTATTATTATTATTATTATTATTATTATTATTATTATTATTATTATTATTATTATTATTATTATTAATATTAGAAATTAAAACCTAGTAACGAAACTGAAAACGTAAAACGGGAAATAAAACTTATATTCGGATACGATTACTGAGAACTTGATATACCAACCTAGGTTGCAAGCCGGAGACGTTTATCAACTGTATTTCATTTTGTTTTCCATCCAGATTGTTCAGGTGAGTTTATAGTCCCACTTTTCTTACTTACGTGTTTTCCAAATATGTGGGGAGATACATGCTATTAAATCGAACACAAGTATTTTCCTGATTGTTATTGCACTAGGCTAACTGTTCGTTATTATTGAGATTGAATTATTTATTTAAAAGACCCTCATATCATGCACCATTAGTCACCTGCTGGGTGAGCGCGAATATGTGAATAGATCTATTGGCCTGACGACCCATTTGTTCTAACCGGATGGATATCTTCGTGGTAGCCGGTTAGGCAAATGCATTATATTTGATATCTTTAACTCGGGGGCAAGACCACTCTCATTTCAATCATGTTTGTGGAATCTGGAAACTGTTAACGCATTGCGTGTCATGAGGTTTAGTGCAATATTTTCTGAATTACGATATAACTGATTTCTCATATTTTGGCTTGTGTTCAAATTGATTATAATTTTAAACACTATAGATTCACTCAACCTTTGTGTTGACTTTTTAAGCATGTTTATCTCAGGTAACTAGAAGTATGGCGATGGCACGAAGTGGCTGTGGACTTTCTTTTTACAACAGTGTCCACTTTGTTATCATTCAATAAATAATGTAACTTTTATTATGTATTTCTGAACCTCCCTCTGGGACCTATATTATGTACTCTGATATTAAATAAATGAATGATAACAATTTTTATTTAAAAACGTCTCATTTTGAGTCGTTTTCTATTCTCATGACTGTGAACCATGAAGTAGCACCCCAAGTTTATATTCCGCTGCGTATCTCGAAAATGGGGGTGTTACATTTATAAGGATGTATTCTGGATTTGGTAGCTTGTTTTAGTATATATCAAGTATGGAATGCAATTACAATGTAGCTGTTCTAGTTGCTTTAGGATTGTCTACAATGGAATTATGTTTTACAGTGGTTATTCGGTTGCTACAAAGATTTAGCAATAGTAAGTGTAAAGGAACAGTACTAACTTAAAAGTTAGTACTGTTTAAACCAGGTTGTTGCTAAATAGGTTTAGCAGTATTTAGTTAAAAGGAGCGGTACTATCCTTAAAGTTAGTACTACTGGTTGTGTTTGCCTTATTTCAGGGTTAGTTAAAAAAGTTTAATAGTATGTTTAGTTTTATGATTTTTGATTGATTTTTCAGTGTGTGATCTGTTTTGTGATAATCATCGTTTAAAAAGTGTATTGAATTTTAAAATTCTTATTGCGTTATTGATTTAAGGTATGGAGATATGATGATATTAATAAAAAATATTTTATGAAACCTGAAGTTGCGTACCTGGATAGTTGCTGTGTAGTTGTTCAGCATAGAACATATGAGCAGTCAATACATCCGTTTTGTTTTTTCATAAAGAAACTATAGTTGAGACATGATGTTTGTTTTAATGAGTATGACATGAAATGATCATAGAAAGTTGTTTGTGTCCCGCTGACTAGTATTTAACAACCCATGACATCCCATGATTGACAACCTTAAATTCTAAACAGAGCTTCTTTATACACAACATTTTTTGTTGATTTCGTGTATTTGCCCTCCTCATCAAAGCATAAAATCTTCACCCTTGACACGGCTACATATAGCTGTCCATGCGAGAACACCGGCCGTTGTAGAAATAAACCTACCTGTGTTAAAGTTTGACCTTGACTTTTGTTAATTGTCATTGCAAAACACAACGTGACAGGGAATTGTCTGTGATTGAATTTAAATGGCATCTTATTATCGGAAGGGCTTAAGACCATTCTTGGTATTGCGCATATAGTACCAACACTTCCACTGGATATGATTTTTGCTTCGATTATATTTACACCCAGCCTATGTACTTGAAGCCTGGTTCCGTTGCATAACCCTAGTGTTTGGTCAATGTTTTTCATGCACATAACAGGTGATCCTACTTTTAATTTCAAAGAATGTTGTGGAAGGCCAGCAATGCGAATGCTATTAAGAAAGTCGGTTGTGTAAAGCGCCTCATTAAAATTTGAATCCATATCAAGTATACCAACCGAGTCTGTACTGTCATATGTCTTGTGTTCCCCGTGGAGAAGTTGCAGCATACGATCGTTTATCATATCCACGAGCTCATGTGTTGGTGCAAGAATGGCCCTTTCTTGGAAAAAAGAGGGATTATAAAGGTTATCGATCAATTGGGGGTATGTTTCCTGAATGATTGAACCAATATGATCGTCTGAATCAGGTATCAGCATATCATCTGGGAATTCTACCATTGCTTCTCCATTGTTCTTACCCCCAATTGTTCTGTTACCGATGCTTAATATCCAATCTGCAACATCTTGGATTTCTTTCCGTTCAGTAGCATTAGAACCCGTTTCTAGCCTCATATTGATAGTAAAACGCATGACGTTGCAGTGTTGCCACAAGTATGATGAGTTGATTGACGCGTGTACTACATCATGCCTGCTGCCATTTGTAATCACCGGCAATATTTTTTGGAAATCCCCACCGAATAAAACTACTTTACCTCCAAAAACCTTATCAGAAGTTTCAAATGGGTTTGTCCTGCATACGTCTCTGAGTGTCCTATCAAACGCTTCATAACAATGTCTATGTGTCATAGGAGCCTCATCCCATATGATAAGTTTAGACATTCTTAATAATTCAGCGAGGTCACTATCTGCTGGAATATGACATATAGAATCCTCAACCACATTGATTGGAATAGCAAACTGAGAATGCGTTGTTCGTCCACCTAATAACAAAAGCGCCGCAATACCACTTGATGCAACATTTAACACTATTTCACCTTTTGACCTTAATGCGGCAGATAATGTTTTGTAAAGATATGTTTTACCAGTTCCTCCGTATCCGTACACAAAAAACATCCCTCCTTTTTCCTGACAAACAGCATTCATTATGGTTTGATGTATGTCTTTTTTCTCGTGTGTCAACGTACGATACATTTTCTTGTGTTGTTTGTCCAATTCCTCTGTATTGTACTTCAACTCATCATACACCAACCTATTGTAGTTTGCCATGGTGAACATTTCGTTCGGGTATGGCATGTTTGGTATGCGTTTCAAGCTTTTGTTGTTGCGAAGGAGCATGTGTTCAATATATGTCAGACATATATTATACTTTTTTATGTTTGTAAGCTCTAAATCTGTACATGAAAATAAATTGATTAGTTATTTCAAGCATATTATTATATTTAACGTAGTGAAATTGATTAGTTACTTGAAAATAAATTGAATGAGGAGTACTAATTTGGAAGTTAGTACTGGTGGTTATGTGTATAGTTATTTTCAGCTTAGTTTATGTGGAGACAAATTTTATAGGGTGCTGAGTTACAGTTAATTCTGATTAATATTTAACTGTAATTTTACATACGGTTATGTAAGCAACTCAAATAGACATTCATTTCATACCTGGGTCATTTCTTTTTCTTCTTTCAATATGTTCAACATCTGCGGACAATACTTCCCAGGTTTTGTTGTAAACAATCTCTGGCCTTGACATGCTATCTGTTGTAATGAGCATGACAAAAAAAGTCCGTAAATAATTACCGGAACCCCATTAGACTGGCTTCCATCAAACCATCTATATATTCTTTATCATCTTCCAATAGGACGCGTGCTTGACATGCTTCTTTATATGTTGGGTAAACAACACCATCAAATTTCTTGAAATCAATCCAATCTTGTGCCCCTCTCACCTTGTTTAGCAATACTCTTAAATAGAACCTTTCACCAGAAGAAGAAGGTACATGATGTACACGGCCAATACATGTGCCTTTTTGTCTTTTCACCCACATTCTTTCTTCTTGTTTCCAAACGTAATGTTGGGGAAACTCGTGGTAATGCAGTTTTTGTGCTTCTGTATCTGTCTTGTTGCACTCCATCCAGGCGACAAATTTTGTTTCATTTACTGATGCTTTTTCCAGTGTAAAATCAATACTTTCAGTTGCATCGAATATGATAGATTATTCTCCTTCTAAATGGAGTGGTAATCTTTCTACGGGTGGGAACCTGTAATGTATGTCAAACCCATATATTCTCCACGCTGCTTCACATGCCGAAATATATCTACAATCATAATATTCTTTGATTTCATCAATGTCTTCATCTTCTAGAGTAATTGTTGCTCTATCTGGACCCTTATTAATATATTTGAATAAGTATTTTATAGAACCTACCTGGTTGCACCACTCAACGTTAATATGTGATTGAAAACGTCATAGCATGCCAGGATTGTAGGGAACAACATAGACGTTGTGCAATTCAATTCCAGTTTTGCTTATAGTCGACCCGTCATTCCTTCTTTTATAAATGCATACCCACTCTCATCAATAAAAGTTTCTTCGTTAAATTGCTTTGGGAATTTTTTGGTACACTTGTTGTTTACAGTGCACGGACAACCTGGCCGTTGTGGTCCACATGGACCATGAATCATGTGATCGGTGACAATTCTATAAAGTTCAGGGTCTTCATTTTTATCTGGTATTTCTGATGAAATAAACCTGTCTATGTGTGCAGGTGTTTTAATTTTATCAGCTTCTTCCAAATAAAGCAAAATGTGCGCATGTGGAAGGCCTTTCTTTTGGAATTCCACCGTGTAAACAGCTGTGCGAAGAACATAATGCAAGTAACTATACAGAATATAGGATGAACTGTGTAATAAGTTTGTGCATACAATTAATTGAATAAGTAAATACCTGCTTTAAGGCGGCCAAAGTAATGGTGTTCCTTGAATTCTTTCATAAGAGTGTCAAGTTTTTGTTTAAAAACTCGTGTGATTACATCGGGTCTGTCATCAGATTTCAAACCCTTTTCAACCACAAAACGTTCAATCTCGGGCCAATTTGGGTTGCACGTAAATGTAATGAACAAATCTGGGTATCCGTAGACCTTGCAAATTGTCATTGCGTCTAAATAATTCTTCATCATATACCTTGGGCTTCCTGTAAATGACGATGGCAATATAACTTTTTTACCTCGTAGTTTCACGCTTGAATCTTCATCATCCGCCAATTTAGCTAATTTTGAGTAGATTTCGCTCCTTAAGTCTTTTTGTTGGTTTTTTATGTATGACATCCTTTCCGATTCAATCATTGTGTATGTGTACACAATAAACTGTTGACATAGCCTCCTTGCATTCAGTACCGTTGAGAAAACGTTTGCTCTTTCTTGTAAGCGATATGCAAAATATTCTCGCATTGTCACTCTGGTCTTCTTGTTGATGGGTGTTTCATCAGTGACACCAAAATGGTATATATCTGTTTGGTAACCATCTTCAGGGTACGGAAAAAGCAATGGATACTGGAGTGCAAGGTATGAAGGATGCAGCTCGCTGATTCGCTTGAGTCCGCCTTCTTGCATACGTAGAATAATGTCCCTTTTATGTTTTGTAGAGTCAAAGTCTCCTACAATTAGTGCAGCAACTTCAGTAGCCGTAGGAAGATTATAATTTCTTCCATCTCGTTTTCTTGTACCAATAAGTCATAAGTTAAAGTTTTTTTTCTTCTTTTTCACTGACAAAACATTCATCAGCCATTCGGAACTGAGCAACTAATGGATTTATGCTATCTAGCATGTCTCGTAAATCAACTGTTAGCTGGTGGTCCATAGGATGGTTGTTTGTTGATGCATCTGTTTCTATGCTGTATAAAAATAAAAATAATTATAATTTAAATCTTTTGTACGATGAATATATTGATTAAGTTATATAATATTGTTATTGTAAGCATGATAATTGTTTTGTTAGAAATTATGTGTAAGAATGTTGTACGCTACCTGACACCATTGATCCTATTTTGGATCTCATTTTGTGGATCATAAATATATAGCTGAGCAAAATTTGGAGGTTTTCCTTGTTGTGGTAGTAACGTACCCATTCTATGGTAATTTTCACCTTGTATTCTGTAACAATATGGACCACCACCAAAAGTAACAGACATATCTTGTTTTGCGCCTATAGAAGTGAATGAAAACCTTGCATTATATCGTTTGATATTTTTGAGGAATGACTTGCTTTTCGGGTGGTTTCCATTCAAAAAATCTATCAACAATTCTGGTGGATTCTGCACCTCATCCCCTAATTTGATTTTTCCTCTCCCACAACACATAGAGTATGAATCCAAAGTTGTATGTGTGTGTCCTAACATACTCTCAGCATGCCATAACAACGCGCCACAAGATTCACACGTGAAAATAGGATCTCCATGGTCGATGTAATCTGACAAAACACAATTAATCAAAACAAAGTTATAAATTGGTTATTTAATGTTAATAAATGAGGGTTTGGAATATTGGTTTGGAAAAAGGATAAAGTCTTCATACAATTTGATATTCCCACAAATGATTCTCTTTGTTGGCTTTGTTCGGTCGATTGGTCTGTATCATTACAAAGTGAATGATGGGATATTTTGTGTCTAACCATTTTCGTTTTTTCTCGCAGCCTTTCTGATTTGCGTTTAGAGTATTGTCCTCCGCATGGAGTACATTGAATGTCACAGGGTGTTTTTCTTATTGTCGGAACTGCTTCACATAAAGGGATTTTGTTCTTGATAGGTCGTCCTCTTGGTCGGCGTGCTATATCCACTGGTTGTTGTGATTCTGTTCCAATGTTGTTTGTATCACCTAATTATTAATGTTACATTTATCAATTTGTTCGAACATTACAAATATATCACTTTGTTGTATGGATTAGAAAAACTGTATGCTACATACCTATTGTTGTATTAACAGGTGTATCTGATGTCGTTGAAACTGCATTAAATTCCTTATTTATGTTATTGACAGGCCGTCCAATTGGTCGACGTGCGGTATCAATTGATTGTTGTGGTGCTGTTCCATGATCATTTGTAACATATATCAATTTGTTCGTACATTACAAACACATCTATTTGTTTTATGAATTAGGAAAAGCATATGGTACATACCTATTGTTGTATTTAGAGTTTTTTCTTTTGTCGTTGAAATTGCATTATATTCATGTGTTTTGTTCTTCACAGGAGGTCCCATTGGTCGGCGTGCGATATCATGTTGAAGAAGTTTATAGTGTGATGGAGGTTTCAATATATGTTTTTTTGGAGGTCTGCCAGTACGTCGCGGTAGATAGTCATTAGTTACAGCGTCGGTACCATTATGGAGTGTGTTTTGATTTGAATAATTCAACATGTTATCATGTAAGATTTTCTCAACAGCAGTATTCTCAACTTTGCTCATATGATGTCCAGTGTTGTATTATTTTGTTTATCAGGATTAGTATATATATTTTTAATAAAATCGTTTTGTATATTTGTTAAAATATCTTTTAAATACAGTTGTGATCATCTCCAAAGTTACTACGTTTCAATTTTGGTATTTGTCCCAAATAAAAATTAATATCACATAAGTAAATTTCATCCGTTTTAAAATTATATGTTTAAAAGGTATTAATTATTATTTTTATTTGAATGCATTGAAATAGCATATTGTTGTTTGAACGCACATTAGAGTAGGTGTCGTACATTAGACTTGATTAGTTTGTTAACTTTCAGAATGGTTATTTAGTTGTTAAAAAATATTAGAAGTATGAAATTTACATGAGCAGTACTAACATGAAAGTTAGTACTGCTTGCTTAAACGTGAACAGTACTAACATCAATATTATTAAAATTGCTCATATGATGTATACTGTTTTTATTTATTTTTTGTTTAGCAGGATTACTCTATATATTTTTAAAAAATTCGTTTTGTATATTTATTAAAATTTGTTTTAAATACAGTTGTGATCATCTCCAAAGTCACCACGTTTCAAATTTGGTATTTATCTCAAACCAAACTTAATATCACATATGTAAATTTAATCCATTTTTAAATATAGTTGTGATCATGTTCAAAGTTACCACGTTTCAAATTTGATATTTACACCAAACCAACCTTAATATCACATATGTAAATTTAATCCGTTTTGAACTTATATGTTTAAAAGGTATTAACTTTTTTTTTTTTTTTTTTTTTTTTTTTAATTTGAATGCGCATTGAAAACCTTTAGCAGTACTAAGTTTACATGAGCAGTACTAACTTGAAACTTAATACTGCTAATTTAAACTTAGTCCTGCTAACGTTTTTTAACAAATGAATAGGCAGTACAAAAGTTATATATGTGGGACATCATGTATTTGTTTACATCCAGGTTATAAATCCAATAGAAGTTTCATAATAACACCACATATTGTATTCCTTTTTGAAGTATTCAAATAACATGAACCAACCTTAATATCACATATATAAATTTAATCCGTTTTAAACTTATATGTTTAAAAGTTATTAACTTTTTTTTTTTTTTTTTTTTTTTTTTTTTTTTTAATTTTTAAATTTGAATGCATTGAAAACCTTTAACAGTACTAAGTTTACATGAGCAGTACTAACTTGAAACTCAATACTGCTCATTTAAACTTAGTCCTGCTAACGTTTTTTAACAAATGAATAGGCAGTACAAAAGTTATATATGTAGGACATCATGTATTTATTTACATCAAGGTTATAAACCCAATAGAAGTTTCATAATAACACCACATATTATATTCCTTTTTGAAGTATTCAAATAACATGCTGAACCATTAAAAAAACATACATTTAAACAAAATGACAAATTAAGAAATATATAAACTATCTTGAATACCCTTGTAAACTCCAACAATTTTCTGTTGGGTATCTTCTATTTCTTGTTTTCGAACATCAATTTTCTTCTGGTGCGCCAATATGATCTTCTGATCTTCATTGTTCTGTTCTTCAAGCCTTTTGATACGCTTGTTATAAATTTCAACCAATGTTTTTTCGGTCGCATATTTGCCGGAATGACATTTGTCCCAAATATCTTGGGGTATGGCAAAATTTTTATATTTTGAAGGGATTGGAGGAGGAGAAGTATCTCTGCTATTCTTCTTTGAGTCAGGATTAGAAGATGATGAAGCCATTGAAGTTATATACCAAAGAGTATAACACAGGATGAAATTATGCAATATATTGTTGTTTATATGTATGTATTTATACACAGTGGAAGGGTACAACGTTTCATAACTGCTATTTAAGTTGCAACTGTTTATATTCTCAAATCTTATACGCTATTAGTGATATAAATTGTCAAATTATTAGTTAAATGCAATAATCCTTATTATTAGTGTGTAATTTACATGTTAACATATCTTTAAAAAAAAAAAAAAAAAAAAAAAAAAAAAAAAAAAAAAAAAAAAAGTTATACGTTCAATACCTACGTTTTTTATTAATCTGTAAACTTATTATGTGTATATTCCATATTTTTTAGTTGTAACTATGGTTAAAATACTCATAAATGTTGTATTGATATATTTGGTGGGAAAAAATAATGGGGTAAATATAGACATAGCCCGGTCTAGTAAAGTGTTGGGCTTTTTTGGCCCCAAAAAAGTCACTTTCCCAAAATAGCCCAACACTTTAAGCGACTGAATCTGAGAGTGACATGTGGCGGAAAAAAGTCGCTTAATTCAAAAAAAGTCGCTTAAGCGACTTTTTTTTCAATCTACTGCTAGTGCATCTGTTTCTACTGCTGGGCTTAATCGAAAGTCGCTTAATTTACAAAAAGTCGCTTAAGCGACTTTTTTCCGCCACATGTCACACCCAGATTTAGTCGCTTAAAGTGTTGGGCTATTTTGGAAAAGCGAATTTTTTGGGGCCAAAAAAGCCCAACACTTTACTAGACCGGGCTATTTGTAGAATTACCCCAAAAATAATTACCAACATTAAAACACCAAAATAACCATTAAAAATATATCATAGTAATTGAATAAAAATCATGCATTATAAACCATATAGACCATAACAAATCTTCATAATAAAATAGTTCTTGTCATAAAATAATAAGTGTCACAAATAAAAACATAATTCTTGGAAAATCTTAGCATGCTTGATCAAAATTCATCATCACTATTCTCATCATCAGTGGTTTCATAATGAGTTGAGGCATCATTAATAAAACTGGCTAAATCATCGTCATCAGGTACCGATCTCACACTATACGCATTGGAATCGACTTCCCAAGCTTCTTCATCTATGTAATTTTTTCCACCATGTTTACCATGCACTTTACCATCAATATCAACCATATCATCCCACATGTCATTGTCACTCATGTTATGCTTGCGTAAAATCTCTCTATCATATTCCTCATCTGACACACTATATTTGTAATCATCTGTGTATATCCAAAAATAAATTATGTAAGTATAAAATTCCGGCATTTAAAACACTTTACAACTACAAATGTTTATAGAATTATTTTAAAACAAACAACCTGTTGGGAAGTCTTCAATGATTTCTTCATCAAGGATATTATATTTGGGCTTATATTTATATAAAGCATAAAACAGTTCTTACAAATCATTGATGTTTGTCCAAACGCCATCATCACTGTTGCTATTGATGTTATCAAATTCATCATCTGTATCTTCGTCTATCAGCATACATTTGCTATGTAATGTGTTTTTTGACTTATGTGATGTTATAGAACATTTTATGACAACCTGTTCTTCATCATCAGACTTATAGAATTCCAAATTCATAATATAAAAACATAGTATAAGTTATAATGTATACATGATCAAATATAATTTAGGATATTGTACTGTAAATTCATACCGTTGTTTCTCCTACTTGATTGTGCTTAGTAGTTTTTTTAAATGTATCAAGTTTTGGTGCTTGTTCATCGTCTGATGAAATAATTACAACATCATTGGTGTTGACACGCTTGTTGTTCTTGAACAACCTACGTCGTTTGCGTGATTTTGAAAGAACAGCCTGCAAGTATTAGAAAGATACTTATATTTTCTGATTGATGAGTTTGACATAATAAAATATTACCAAAATTTAGTAAAAATACCTCATTATCAGATTCATATTCAGAATAATCAAACTTGCATATGTTTTTACCGGTCTCAGATTTCGCCTTTGACAATCTCCGACTGTTGTGTGTCAAACAAACAACCTAAACAGTGCATAAAAATTTAAAAACTAATAAATATTTTATGTTAACTACAATGCATAATACTACGTAATTAAAATTTTATATAATACCTCATTATCAGTATCATGTAAATCAAAATCATCATCAGATATGTTGTATACATATGGTTTGTTTTGTTTTTGCTTATTCCAAATTGGAGTAGTTTGATAACCATTGACACCAGCAGCATAAATCTGTATATTTTTTGTTTATAATTAATTTTGTAAATCTAACATAAATAAATGTCAATAATAATAAACACATGTATGTTATAATACCTCATCATATGATGGAACAACCTGCAAGTATTAGAAAGTTAATTAGATTTTCTGATTGACGAGTTTGACATAATACGAATTTACCCTATTAGTGATACCTCTTCATCGTTAGATATAACAATGGATGGTTTATATTTTGTGAACCTATCATTATGGTTTGAGTGGTTAGATTGGGTTTTAGCTGCTGTTTTTTTGTTTTCCTGCATATAATTAACATGCAAAAGTGTTAGTACGTATTTGATATTCTATACCGTTAGTTTAATTTAACACATAATTAATGTACTAATTTTGATTAAAACATAAATACCGACATATGTATTTGGTGACATGTTTAAATCAATGCTGAATTGGTAAATTTACCCCGTCATTATTCGATAAAACACTAATTGGTATGTCATTTTTTTTTCACATCTGGAGAAAAAGGTTGAGCATGACTTTTTGAAATTCCCTAATCTGCATATTTTTTTACATTGAAAAGTACAAAGTTAATATAACATGTACATAGATTAATACAATTATAAACAAATTAGTCTTAATTAAAACACATATCATACCTCTTCATCTTCTGATATAGTGATTACCGTTACATATCTGTTGAACTTATCATTCGTTGATTTAGGTGTCAACATCGTTCATGTTTGTTGATTCGCTGAATATTATGTTTTGGTTTAACGATTTACATTCAATATACCTTTATTTATAGAGCGCATAGTCGAATATATTTTTGGAACATATATTTTTTGATACTAAGTATAAAATATAAATATATATTATATGTACATATTTATCTTCAATTACAAATTAATTATGCTTAATTTGGGTATTGATATATTATACATCGATAAATGTGTTTGCAAGGAAAGTTAGTTGTGATTGCATTTGCATGCATGCATGGGTTAGAAATTAGAAAGCATATTCACTCAATAGCATGTGACAGGCTACATCAGAGTTATTTAATTTTAGATATTCATATAAATCAGTAATACCAAACAAAACATTTTTATTAAAATTATAAAATCCAAATACATATTTGTGTATTTTGTAAATTTAAACGATTTTTGATATCTTTATTTTTTTTTAAATCAAAACAAAAAAACCACTAAATTATGGCAATTGCTGTTTAAAAAAACAAAACTTATCCATGTAAATATAAAGTCTATGAGATAAACATGAATAACATACGTCATAAACATATAAGTTGTAAATAAAATTAGTAAAACATGAAAAACATGCACTACTATTTTTTTTAATAAACGTTAAGCATTCATATAAAGTTGCATTATAACTTGAGTAGCTAGATGTATAATAACATATAACCGCCCAAGATATAATAGAACTCCATACTAAGTTAAACCCAACACATACCGCTTATGCACAGATAGTTTTATAAAGTATCTTCAATTTTACTGTTTCATCTATGTGGGATATCATGTATTTATTTATATCAACCTTATAAACCCAAAAAACATTTCATAATAACAACATATATCATATTCATGTTTGATTGTCTAACAAAAGTAGTTCACTAAAAGTACGTCAAACAAAGATATGCAAATTTTTATGAATGCACTTTTTCTAAGACTTTTTAACTAAGTCGGGAATTAGCCAAAAAAGAACCAACAGTGCTATCTTTCAAGTTAGTACTGGTCCTTTAAACTTAGTAATGCTAAAGGTTGTTAGGAAGAATAAGGTTCCAGCAGTACTAACTTTCATCATGTATTTATTTATACCAAGCTTATAAACCCCAAATAATTTTAATAATAACAACACATATCATATTCCTTTTTCATTATCTAACAAATTATGAAGGCACTTTTTTCTAAAAAATGAAAGTTAGTACTACTGGAACATCAATGTTGATAAAAACCTTTAACAGTACTAATTTAAAGGAGCAGTACTAACTTCAAAGTTACTACTGCTCATGAAAACTTAGTAACCACTCTAGAAGTAATAAAATAACCGCCAAACGAAAAAGAATTGTTCAATGTAAATTAAACGTGGAAGGATAAAACTAAGTTAATTCTGTTTCATATCACACATCCTTTTCAATGATGATTGTACTCAGTTTTTTATTCTGATGTGTATCCTCATTTTCATCTCCTGTTTCATAATTTGGTTGCTCAATCATTTCACGGCTTCTTTTTTTTATCACATCCATGGGGTTCGACCATGGTAGGGACACCATTGTCAACATCTCCTTCCTGTGTTTTATTAAAACATGGTTAATAATATAAAATTTTCATTTTAAACATGTAACGGAGTTAAATGGATTTAAGAATATGAGTAAACATATATTTATTATGGTAGTGAATAATACCTCATTCATATCGGTCGATAATGTTTTAGTGGCATCTAAGGTACTACACATGGTTTGATTTAAATTGTTTTCCTGTGGTGATTTCAAGAAAGGGTGAAAACTAAGTTTCATTTTCATGGATGTTGTCATGTTGAATGAATTTAAATATTAAATATTATACTACCTCATCGATACCATATGATGTGTTTGTAAAGCCATCTTCAGCAGCCTACAGTGTTTAATAAAAAAAATAGTAATACAAAAAGTTTTAAAATAAATATATTGCGTTATTGTCTTTTAAATACGCATATAATAATACCTCATTCATATCTGTAGATAATTTTGCATTTCCATCCTCATCTTCATATAACTCATTGTCAGCATCATCTGGAACATTTTCATCATCTTCATAATCATCTTCGTCATCTTGTAAGTAATCTTCGGCTTCCTGTTTTATTTGACAACGAAAAGTTTAATTTGTAACAACTTGGGATATATGGATCAACAAATAATACAATAATGCAGTGACAAAACCTCATCCTCTAGGAAGCTGTTCTTAAAGTAGTTTATTGTATCAACATCTTCAGTAACTTTTTCACCACGATATATGTGGCTGTTATTGTTGTGCTTAAACTCAGAATACAGAATCTTAAAAAGATATTTTTTTCCAATGATTTGATCAAGCTCATCTGGAAAATATTGATCTGTATCCATGCCATGTTGTTGCATGATTTCAAATGCGGTCAAATTAGTCATCTTATGCACATTGTTGTCAAAAAGCACAATCTGTGCAGTACCAGTTTCATCAACTATACGAACAATGATTTTGAACCTACACATGAAACATAAAGGATATTCAGTTTTGTACTTTTTTATTTTCGGTACAGGGGATTTAGATTTTTATTTTTTATTAGAGGTGTGGGTTTCATACCTTGATGCAACTGCATATGTTTCTCCATGCTTCTTACAGTACCACAGTTGTTTCTTGTTTCTTGATAAATTGTTTCCTTCAGAAGTAATTGCAGAAACTCTACTGTTGCATGACTAGCAAGCTGTATAAGCCCATCCATTTTCATATTGTATGTTGTGCACAGTTGCATAAACAACACAATGTGTTTTCTGCATTTTGGTTAAATTGATTGATTATCATTTTTTTATGCAGTATTAATACAAAATTGAATGCAGCAATTTCATGTCTCACATCTTCATAAATCAATGATTTCTTACCGGTTCAATGGTACGAATCATACCAATAATTTTCTTTAAGCATCCATGCATAAACTCCGCAGGTGTAACAACACGCGCACCCTGAGAATAGGCTTTAATGCGGAACTGAGTCGCATCATAACCATCCTGTGTTTCATACCTGCAACATGTGAACATTTTAGACATTTAGGATTTCATATGTAATTACATGTACATTTAAAATCAAATATACGTGGGTTAAAAATATTTCCGCTCTCGGAAAGACAGTAGCTGGGGTATTCTTCTATTAATATAGATCTTTGATCCAAATAGAGCATTGTGTATTGCAGGCTTGTCTGTATTTAATCATTAAGTTTCATCAACAGTTGTATCAACTATATATAACATAATTTAATGTATTCAATTTACAATAAATATATTTTAAACTTATTATCCCAATATTTAACTTTTGCTAACATCAAAAGGATGTCTAAATGCCCAACTTCTTCAAGTTTATCATCATATGCATTCCATAATTGTGCCCAATTGTCCCAGAAAGTACAATCAAGTCTGTAAGATCCGTATATTGAAATTTTAAAATATTATTACATACATATTGTGTTTTATATTTATTCTTAAAAACTGTAAATATATGTACTCACTTAGCATCTTCTATAACAACTGTCCTACGAATTTTAGGGCCGCCAGCGCTATTGACAATTACAATGTTTCCAATAGCAACAACTGTTCCAATCACGTCTGTAATGAATTTATACAAAATGTCACTGTTAATAAAATCTTAAACTCTAAAAGTTTAGTAATGAAGGAAAACATAAAATACATACCAACACAATCATGTTCATGATACTCATTGTTGCTGTCTAAGATTCGTGTAAATAGTTCATTTATAAATCCAACAAAGTTATCATCAATTTGATCTGTTCTAGTCACTTCTGTTCCTTTGTAAAAGGAAATTTTCCACCTATTGGGAAGCAACGGCAGTCTTCCACTGTTTTCCGCCACACCGAAATCAGATATGATATAACACTGACCCTCTTGAAGAAGGGGTTCAAACTTAAACATCAATTCCTTTTTTATGTAAACCTGAATTCGTTCGCCCTGTTTATACAGTTTTTCCAAATATACTTTATTAAAAAAACCAAAAAAAAAAAAAAAAAAAAAAAAAAAAAAAAAAAAAAAAAAAAAAAACATGTTATTCATTATAAATGTAAAATCACCTCTTTATCTTGGAAGACACAATCCAAACTATATGGATCGTGTTCTTCATTCAACTTGTGGGAATGCCATAGAGAAATACATCTTGCTTTTATTGCCATACCATCAACCATTGGACTGATATGACTAACGACAGTTATTATTCGTTCCTTGATCTTAGTTGCTGTTAAATTAAACCATTAATAATAAAGTTATATTGTGATTTAACGCAATAATTTAAATGCAAAACTCTTGATATCTAAATACCTGGTGAAACACGCTGAGAGCTAGAATTGTGCATTCCATTGTTTTTCTGATAATGCGATTTAGGCACTACAAAATAATACATAAAAAAAACATGTTTTAAAATTATAATATAAATTTAATATATAACAAATAATTAAAATGTACAATGTTTTATTTATTAATATAGACCTGGTGTGGTCTTTCCAAAACTGGGAGAATGTAACCTACTGTTCCTTGATTGTTGTGGCTTAACTCCTGCAATATAATGAGTATAAACCTGTGTTGTAACTCATTTTTAAATATATATAAATTCCTTTGAGTATAATCAAAATACCTCTTGATGGGCTCTTAAAACTGGAAGAATGATTCTGATACCTTAAATGTTTATGCACCTTCATACCTATATAATTTTTTACATATTATTGTTATGTTACAGACCATATGTTAATTTAAAATTTTTGATAAGCATTGTATATTAAATTTATAACAATTAAAACACCTAATGAAAAATCCTCAGAGTTTTCACGATCTAAATGGCAGTCAAAAGAGGATGTCTGATATCCAAAACTTTGCTTTGAGGATGTCTGTTCTTGTGTTATCTTCGGCAATGCATTCACTACTGTCAAACAGTAAAGATTTCATTATAATGCTAATATATTATTAATATTATGTAACCATACAAAATTACTTAATTGTGTAACTATAATACTTCTTGTTAAAGATCTCAAATCTTTTTGACGACTTCTGTTATTGGACATATTTTCATATTCCAACTTCTGCTGTCCTCCTAACTTCAACATATGTGATCTAGAATTCCTTTTAGGAGTATCACTTTCAAACATGCATGCATCTATTACATGAGATAAATAAATACATTAAATTATATCTTGAATTTTTATAACTGAGTATGTTAAAATATAAAAAAACAAACAACAAACAAACAATCCTGCAACACTCTTTTCTTCATGATGTTTTGACAAATTACTTGGTGACTGCATATCTAGATTGGAATCAAGTTTACCATACATCTTATGAGTATTTTCCAATGCAAGTTTATTGCATCATGTCGATCACTCACCATATTATTACTATAAACTTTTATATTAATAGTTTCAAAAATATTAAAAACTAAACTTCTTTATAACATAACTACCTTTTGGCAGGTTTTCTAAATTGAGACCATGAGTTCTAGATCTTCTTCCAGGCGTGTCACTCTCAAACATACATCCATCTATTGAAGAGTCTTTATTTTTATGTGATTTTAAGAAAAAAAAAGTAATTAATAAATTGTGTTCTATTAAAGAGTATTTATTTTTATGTGATTTTAAGGATACAAAATAATTAATAAATTGTGTTAACTGATAAAATACCTTGTAGGCTTTTATTCTCCTGATTATCACCTGGTGCTGCATTCAACACTGTAAATTAAAGAGGATTTAATTGTTAATCTAATAAATATATATGAATAATGCTAATTTAAAAATATGAGTTATGCAATGAACGTTTAATATGTTTTAAAACATGCATGTTTAAAAACATGCATGTTTAAATGTTAATAAAAAAAACCACCTGCTGAATCCAGTTTAATGCTGTTGTTTGCATCAGTTGTTGCTGCTGAAAATTTGTACACAAACAATTCTTAATTACATCTGGAAACCTAATCATACGTATTATAACAATTATGCTACAGCAGTACTAACTTGCAAGTTAGTACTGCTCCGTTAACAATTAGGTTACAACAGTACTAACTTGTAAGTTAGTACTGTTCAGTTAAATTCATTATAGCAGTACTAACTTTCAAGTTAGTACTGCTAATGTCAACTTAGTACTGCTAGCGCTTTTTAGTAACACATAATTCAAAAGTATATAAGCAGTTCATACTACAATCAATATTTTACAACAGTACTAACTTGTACGTTAGTACTGTTCATTTAAAATCATTATAGCAGTACTAACTTTCAAGTTAGTGTTGCTAATGTAAACTTAGTACTGCTAGCGCTTTTTAGTAACACATAATTCAAAAGTATATAAGCAGTTCATACTACGGTTCATATTCATAAACAAATAATCAATGTTTAACAAATAATACGATTCATATTCATAACCAAAAAATCAATGTTTAACTGTTTATTATAAAAATTACCCGATGAATCAACTACAGTGTTTTTGCCTTTCTTCTTTTGCGTTCCAGTTTCAGACATTTTTTTAGCGTTTGATCTTGACAGCCTTGCTGAATGTCTTTGTGGTTGCATATTGATATATGGATCGTGTATACTGTGTGTTTGTGAATGAGTTATGATATGACATAATAAACCGTATATATAATGTAGAATTAGGGTTAAAAACATACACATCCAATCCGAATGAGCCTAAGATCACATTGAATATTTTCCATACTTATCAAATACTAAAAATATGATGATTGCGTAGTATCCTTTATAGAAATTCGTCTGCATAATTTAACAAAAAAATTAAGGTGGTTCAGTGGGTAACACACGACATAATATGAACATGGTATTGAGTTCGAATCCATGCATGTGATTTTTTGACCAATAAATTAACAGGCGAATTCTTGCATACGTGGACTTAATGTGATGATGTGGCCTTTGACGTGGACTTAATTGTGCTGGTGTGGACTTAATTGTGATGATGTAGCTTTATCTAGTCATGTTTATCCTGTTAAATCAAACCATTGTTGAATCTATAGCTAATTTGTTAGTTAACAAAATCACCTAACAATATGATGTAGAAAATGCATGTATCAACATGAACCCAACTTAAGTGATGTTGTGATGAAATCAAGAGAAAACACTAATATTGTGAAGGATATGATACAAATGAGGTAGATTTGATGTTTTACTTGTTAAAACGACGTAATTTTTTATGGTTTCGCATGTAAGCTTAGATGTGAAACAACCTCATATTCACTATCCTCATATATATATATATATATATATATATATATATATATATATATATATATATATATATATATATATATATATATAAAATACAGAAACGAGGAAGGATACCTCTTGGTCGAGCATTCGGAATGAAACAACAACACCCACAGATCAAAACCTTTCGAACCGAACCAAACCCTTCTTCGACTATACACACCCATGATATATATATATATATATATTATATATAACAGGAGGTATATATATATATATATATATATATATATATATATATATATATACATTATATATAACAGGAGGCGTTACACATAGATAATGCCACATAAACGCCACCTCAATGCCACATAATCAATTTCAATGCCACCTCATCACATTTAGTCCACCTAAGCAACTATTACTCAACTAAAATTCGGAGTTAATTGTGTAAAAAACATAGCCCTTCCAAGATTCGAACTTGGGCTGGTCGTCCACTAACAAGAGCCTCAACTATTAGACCATGTCACAAATCTTGATATACCATTGAAAAACAAAATTAATATACTGACATAAACATTACCTGCTTCACTCATTCAAATCGTGATTTTTTATATCTATACCGTGTTTAATGCCGGATTCAATGGGTCGAACACAGTTTTATTCTCATCCAACATTCTAAATATCCATAATCTATTCAAAAAACAGTCGCACATAATCATGGCAACAACAACAACCCTAAATTTGCAGCTTCATCATCATCCTCATATAATCGCCATCATCATCATCATCATCTCCCATTACCCTAATCTGTATTGCTTCATCAGTAATCAATCAAATTCAATTTAACACATACTATGTTCTTCTCCAAATCAAGATCCTATGATTATAAATATGATTGTGTTTTATTATAATGTGTTTTCATTTGTTTTTTATATTTACAGGTTTTATGATCGGGCCATATATGAACCGAATTTCACAAAAAATAGACCGATTCATCAACTGTGAACCAGGTTTGTGAATTTTCATTTAAAAAAACAAATTGATTGATTTGTCTCATTGGGGGTTAACAGATTTTTGGATCATTTATCTTTGTTTGATTGATTTGAGTGTTTTTATTATTATTCAAGAATTGATTTGATTGTTTTTATTGATTTGAGTGTTTTTATTGATTTGAGTGTTTTTTTTTTTGGATACAATTAGCTAATTTACTTGAAGTGAACCCGCAAAACTATTTGGTAATTACATAAATCTCTTTCTGATATTACCAAAAACACCCATTACTTGCTGCAAAATGGTTCGAATAGGATGTTAGATTCACAAATGTGCTTAAGAAAAAATGAAGAATGTCTCAATTTCATGCAGCTGAAGTGGCCAAACTTCTTGATGGTATAGAAGGTGTTGCAGCCCACGAGATCATAACAAATACTCCGTTAGTTTCTCTTTCTGTTGATTCCTTCTATGTATATTGTTAATCTTTACCATGTTGGTGCTAATTTTAATTACATTTTTTTGTATGTTTCTTGAGGTTGTAGCAGAAGAAGAGGCAGAGCTAAATAGAAAATTGTAAGCAGCTATTAATAAACTCAGAAAGCTGCCACTTCTAACTGAAGTACTATCAAAGTAAGTACAATATCTGTATAAGCCACACATGGGAGTCGTAGTACATTATTTCATTTGCATTACCAATTTTTGATACAGGAAACAACTACAAATGGAGTTTTTAGATCATGGAGTTTTAACCTTATTGAGAAATTGGCTTGAATCACTACCTGATGGAAGCTTGCCCAATATAAACATTCGTACAACAATATTGAGGATTCTAACTGAGGTAGAAACAAGGATTTATTAAGCGTTAATTATATGTTTTTTTATGTTTGTATGATTACTTATGTTTGCTTCTTTTATATTGTAGATCCCCATTGATTTATATCAATATGATAGAATAGAACAACTGAAGAAGAATGGGTTAGGAAAGGTTGGCTCTCTCTCTCTCTCTCTCTCTCTCTCTCTCTCTCTCTCTCTCTCTTACAATGGTAGTAGTTGTCTTTTCTTTTCGGTAGCAAGGTTAAGATAGTTTTTTTTAAGGCGGTGGATCAGTATAGGTTTTAGGCGATGCTTTTATTGAAGAGTCACGACTGATGGGTGAGTTAATACTATTTGTTACAAGCATTTTAAGGTATAGAGTGGGTAAAAAGTATTCTGAATTAAGCAGCTAGCTTATATACATTTTAGAATAATCAGTTAGTTATAGCCGGCAAGCCGCTTTTGAATAAGCATTTTTAAGTAACTACTTTAACTTAAGCGGCTGGATAAGCGATCCCAAATACTCCCTTTGTAAAGTTGCAGCAAAAACCCAATGGACACTAACTTGAAAGAATAGCAATGTTTGGGGTGGTATCTTATTTGGTTTTTGTGTTCTGTATATTTGAAATTCGAATTCGGCTTTCTGAAAATAATGTTAACAGTCTGCCACATGAAAAGCGACTTACATCCCAATAAGCAGTTCCAACAAGCAGCATGAAACACCTCTTAACCTAATTTTGATGTTTTTTAGAATTGAGGTTTTCTTAGACCTTATGCTATTTACTATTGTGTTATCCACCTCTGTGCTGCTACACGGTCTTAATATTATCTATATCACCGCAGGCCCAACAAGCTGTTCCAATTAACAATAATTATATGCCTGGTCAGAATGGTCCGGTGGCCCTTCCTATAAATTACAATGTAAGATACTTGCATAAAATATCATCGAATAGTAAATGGATTGTTGAATTCATTCAGATATGTGTTTATAATAAATTTCTTTTAGCAGCTACTAGCGTCAACAACTATACAAGTACCTCCATTGCCACCTGCTAAACACACATCATTTGCACCTTCTATTACAATAAGGATCATAGGCTCTTTATTTGCTATTGGGTCGTCACATTATCTAAAATTTGTGCAAGATACAGCTTCTTCTGTTACTTCATCTAGAATACGATCTCTATGTATGGAGCAAATGGGAGATAGAGACATTGTCAAACGAGCTTTTAAGACATTTCAGAACAGATTTAACCAGTTACCATCATCTGATGGAACATCTACCGGACCCAAACATGTAGTTTTTTGTACAAAATAACTGCCAAAAGCTTCAACTTCGAGGGCTTCTCAGAAAGAAAATGAACGGTAATTCACAATATCATTGTCATATGACATACTATATAAAACTAAATTTTATCGCTCTATTAAGCTTGTGAGTGAACGAATGTAGATCGAGGAAGGCAGCAGAGAAAATAAAAACTACAAGAGGTCAATTAGGACAAGTATGGAAATTTGTATCTTCTATGTAAGCCACAGTGTTGTTTTTTAATATTTTGTGTTTATTATTATTTTCAAACTTATGATTAGTTGGTGTTTAAGATGCGTAACTTAAAAACATATTATGGGATAGGTCACTTAAAGGAGCCGGAGTGGATGAAAGATGGCTTAAAGCAACACCAACATCAATAGTTTTGAGAATTAACGAAAGAGCTGAAAGACGAAAAGAGGTATCTATTACCATACATGTTATTAAAAATCATTTGCTATGGTTTACAACATCAAACTAAAGAAATATATTTACATTGATACAATTCTTCAAAAATTTGGAGGAAAACTCAAATGCTAGAGAGGCTGAAAGAACTAAACTTAGCACTTGAGTAGTTTCCAGTGTCACGTTCCAAAAAATTATGGTTCGTATGCCTTGGGTTTTATGTCAAATTACCTATTTGTATATTATGAAAAATTAGCTGATCCGCTGATGTCAATCATTTGGGACCAAAAACATTCATTTATTTATCTCCGTTGATACAGGAGGCCTCAAAAAATGGAACCACAAGACGACCCGATTCACATAGATAAACATTCCTGAGAACAATTGAAGATGATTAATGGTAAGCATCATAAAATGTTTCAGCGTGACATATGAACATTCAAAACACGAAAAATGTGTCCACATTGTGCTTAGTAAGAAAAAAGTTATAGGGATACTGTATACACAGGCTACCCAAGTATTAAAAATGTGCTCACCGTGATCTTATTTCGAGCAAACCCGAACCACTGACCATCTATGTATTTTTATACCTATTATAGTATTTATATATGTATTTACTCTTTTCTTCAGCCACCAATCGAGAAGCAACGAGTCAAGGAGCTTGAAAAATGGTTAAGAAAAGAATATGAAATCAATGGAAAATGGTGAGACTTGATTTGTGCTGACATTGTTGTTGCTGGTCTTGGTATTAGCAAGGTACATGGTATTAGCAAGGTACATCTTCTAAAGATATGCTAAAAATTTAATATGAAATAGAATGATTTGTATACATATATTAATACCTAAAACCTTTTCTAAATGGATTACACAATATGACTGTTCTATTTTACAAAATAAGCAATCTAGACACTATTTTTTCAACTGCTTATTTTAAATCAGCCTATAAAAGAAGACGAACAAGTAATTCCAAACACCACCTTAATGTATTATGTATGCGACTAAAGTGAATTTGCAACACGTGCAATCTACATGGCGGAGAGTACAATCAGCTCAGGATCAGAGAGTACACCAACGTTATTTGTTTGCTGGAGAAGATCTTAAGCCCATTATTGATCAATACCCTAAAGCCTACTTAGGAAGACCATGGAATTCATATGCTGTAACCGTGTTTATGCAATCTTTTCTTGATGACCTGGTGGATCCAGAAGGGTGGCTTGATTATGATAGTAACAGTGCAACTGCTTATTATGGTGAGTACAAGAATTATGGACCGGGACCACAATTGTGAAAATTGTGAGGTAAATTATTCCCTGTTATAATTTGTGATATATGAAATCAATAATTTCAGTTGCAAGATTGGAATAATATAAGGCAGTTTGCACACCCAAGTAACTTCCATGCTGATGGTGTTAATGATCACTTCATTTCTCAGGTATCTGTATACTTACTTCACCAATTAATTATTGTTAATTCGAGAATCTGTTTTAAGGATAATATTCCTGTACAGGCTATGGTTGAGAACACAAGGGCATATGACATACTGAAACAAGCATTCCCTGTTTTAAGACGAGACCGTATACTAGAAGATGTTTTTAATCAGTTGAGCACATTACCAAAAGAGGATAACAACTTCTATCTGATTATTATAGTAAGATATCTAATCATTAAACTGGTTTTTTGTATATGATGTAGGGGGTTATTATGGCTATTGGAGCTTCAAAGCCTACTGCAGTTGGTGATAAATATGGATATTTCAGCTTGGAAAGTCAAATGATGGTGAGTTCTTATTAAAAATCTTCAACGATTTTTAAACACATATCATATTTTTAATGTCAGTATTTAAAGTATTGTCATTGACCCTGCTGATTATGCAGGTCATGAATCAGTAGGGTCGAGGAAAGGGAATCTGGATGAGATGATGTGCTTGGTTCAAGAAGAGTATCAACAAGTCAAACAGGCTTACTGATTGAATTTACAGGTGATGGAATTCATAGATAACTCAATCATATTATCACTATTTCTATATAAATTCAAATACTCAAACAACGTCTGATTGTGACTACATGGTCATGTAAGTAGCATATGGTTTTGTTGATATAAAGCTTTCACAGCTTTATTATGAGTAACTAATTGTGGCCAAACACCATGTATGTGTGTGACCCTCTATATATTTAAGATTACATTGTTACTAATATACGAGTAATATATTTAACAACTTACCTTGAATTTATCTTGCAGTGGAAACCACTCATACATAGAGGCTGCTAATATCGACAATGAAGCCTTTGGAGTGCCTGTAGGCGAGTATCAATTGACACAACACGAGTTTTTAGATATTCAACCTGGAAAATACAGTGGTAAGCTGTAATTACTTGACTATCATATTGTGTTATTTGCTTACCGTAATTAATGATTAATAGACAAAATTTCATCAATACCTACAATGGAGTACCACTGCATCATCGAATAATGGTGAGGTTTTCCAATGGATAAATGAAGCAGGATGAAATGGGAAAGATTCAAAAGGTGACAAAACTTGCGTCAAAACATCCGCTTGAGTAATTTGATCATTAGTTATAATTACTAAAACCTATTTCCATGATGACGATACAAATTATGTTTATAGGTTTATCACTATGTTTACAGTAAAACGTTATTTAATATTTTTAAAAAGAAAGGTTGAATAAGATATATTTCGCATTTGAATTGATAACATGTACTTTGTTTTTCCTCACAACTTATTAACTTTTATTTTGGTATATCAGATGAACATTAATTTGTGTTCCTTCTTAATGCATTCTATGAATATATTGCTACGTTTATAACTTATTTTCCTTCACTTAATTTTTACAATGATATCAATAAGACAAGTCCGCTCATTCGGGCGGGCCATGTAACTATGTGCAATTAAAACGATCTTTATAAGTCATGCCCGCAATGTCCACTTTTCCAGCCATTCTTGACCAACCTTATTTCGTTATATAAAAATATGTCAACGATAATTATAAGACATGCCCGCCCATCGGGCGGGCCATGACCACTAGTGTTATATATATATATATATATATATATATATATATATATATATATATATATATATATATATATATATATGTCGAGTAGGTTTCAATATAGAAACGAGGAAGGATACCTCTTGGTCGAGCATTAGGAACGAAATAACAACACCCACGGATCAAAACCTTTCGAACTGAACCAAACCCTTCTTCGACTATACACACCCATGATTACACCAGATTACAATCACCTCCCCTTTGCTACACCTTAATCCGATTACCACCTTCCTTTATTGGGAGAAATAAGGTTGTCGTTTTGTATGTGATAACTGGGGTTTAGTGTGAGAGTTTAAATTGTGATATACGGTTGTGAGATGTAGTAACCTGTAAATTCACATGTCATTTATTAACAATAAACACAAATAAACTCAATGAGAAAGTTGATTAACCCATTTTTACGAGTTAATTTATTTTTTTTTATTTTATTTTTTATTTTTTATAATTCAACCTATCAAACAACACATCACCAGTCACTCTTGGATCGAATAAGAGACGTGACTCGAATAGCTCTCACTTGCATAACAATACTAAAAATGAACTTCGAGATATATTTAACCAATCTAATTAATATATATATATATATATATATATATATTATATATATATATATATATATATATATATATATATATATATATATATTATGAATACATTTTTTTTCATTGGGCCGAACCCAACACCACCACACAAGCCCATATAATTTTCTTTTTCTCTTTTCCTCTTCGGTGGGCCGAAATACCAAAACTAATAGCAAGCCCAATATATTTTTTTTGTGACTCATATACACGTTTTTCTTTTTCTTTTGCTATCACTCGACACAACCACAGTCGACACACCTCACTTCTCTCTTTCTCCTTCTTGCGTGCAAGAACACCAACAAAGCCACCCTACTACTACTAACCTAAACCTTAAACAATAATAAATCCTATACTTTTTTTGAATCACTTAGAAACCAATGGATACTATATTTCAAAAACCCCAAACAAAACACACCTTCTCTTCTCTTTTCCTTATAATAATCAATTTGGTACGAGTCACATGTTGATCTTCATTCTTCCATCCCATCGAGTACCCATAAACAAATGCAACAAACTATTGTAGCCTCCACCCTAATACCTCATTCGACAAGACCAAACTATACCCCTTTGACCACTTTTCTCCCATTCGACTAGACAAGATATACCACCTTGAAACCATGCAAGAGGATTTTATTAATCCTAAAACCCATGCCTCGACACCCCTATATAAACCCTCATTTCTCATGCATATTTCACTCACCAAAACTTACAAACTCAAAAACAAACACATTTCATTCTTTTCTTTTGATTACTGTCGAAGCACAAGAGGAGGAGAAACAAGCTAAGAGTTGGTGTCACATTACTAGTTTTCTAAGTCACTTTGGGTTTATATTTTGATCGTGTGGGTTTTGGTTCGTAAAGGAGTCACTGGATCGTGTTGTTTTTCGTTCGTTCGCTCCTTTTCTTCGTATTTCATCACCACCAAACTTGGTATTGTAAGTCCTTGTATCTCTTTTCCATTCGTGTTTTTTTAAAGCTTTATTCAAGTATACTTGTCATCTAAATTGAATACTTAACAAAACATTAAAACTCAAAAATATATAATCCCATGCATACCTATATATACACGTTAACTTGATACTGGAATTAAGCCAAAACATTCTAACTAAGTGGAACTCAAACATGTAAGCTCGATACAACTTTTACTGCGGCATAAAGGATATATATATATATACATCGACCCATTCACTATGAAACTAGCTAACATGGAAATGAACCTCATGCAACCCTTTCTGTGATGAAGTGGGTGCATGAAACTCAACCCATTCGAGACCATTGTTTTCAAAATAGTTCGAGCAAGGCCAACCCAGTAGGTCAAGGAAATGCGTTTTTAGTCGAGACCCACATATATGTATTCTCATATATATACACTGTGTCGAAAAGAAAAAAACATATATACATGCCCTTCAGTGAGAAACCATGCAAACCTATACTAAACCTACTGAACATAAAGAAAATATAGGCGACATAAATATAATGAGTTTCATGCAAACTCTTGTATCGCAAGGCAATATGCAAGTCAGTTTCGAGGCCCCTTTTATATTCGAACTAGATATAAGTCATAACACAAGGAACCATTGGCTCAATGGTTGCTTCTTTTGTACATAAACATACTAAGTCAAGTTCGAATCCTTATAATAGCATGAGTGTCTATTTTTTTTGTTTGCCTTGGCCACTGTTCGAATGCTACTCTTTTAAAACCACACAGAACCTTAAATGGGCTTATAAGCCCAAGGACTCTTTCAAGTTATATAAGAACCACACTAATTTAAGGTTGGGCCTAAAGCCTATTTGATGCTCATATGTTCCATTCGAATAAGAAGTTTTCTATAAGCATTAAAATAAGCTTTTGAGTCAAGTGGTAAAAAGAAAGTATAAAAATTATAAATTTTGAACTTTGGACCAAAAATGCAAATTTGGCAAGTTATAGGGTTAAAAGTGTAAATTTATTATTATGTCAAAACTTATAATTTCAACTAAGTATAACAAGTTTCTTTTGATATAAATACAACAAGATTGACACATATCTATGTATCGATATTATCCCGTAACAAATAAATATAAAAATCACTAACGAATATTCCAACGGGAATAAAACCCACATAACATGAGTAACGTTTCAAAAATCATATTTTTGAACTTTAAGCATTTTATCACACGAGCATCAATAATCTAACACACATCATCATGCACATCGAGCCTAAAACCACGAATCTAAACACTTGACATATTACTCTAGGTTGCGAGCCGGAGCAACTCATTTTCACTACTTGATTTCTATTTGTCTACTATATCATCAAGGTGAGTTCATAGCCCCACTTTAACTCGTTTAACTGTTTTATAAACTCCTTGGGGGAGATACATGCTACTACTTTTTATGATCACAATTGCTTGAAAACTATATGTTTATCTAAATGTGTTATTGCCTAAGTACAACTATTATTATATCGATTACTGTCGATACTATCAATTACTGTTGATACTATTATTATATCGATTACTGTCGATACTCTCAATTACTGTTGATACTATTATTATATCAATTACTGTCGATACTATCAATTACTGTTGATACTATTATTATATCTATTACTCTCGATACTATCAATTACTGTTGATGCTACTATTATATCGATTTCTGTCAATACTACCAATTACTGTTGGTACTCTGTTAACTCTTTGGTTTCATGAGCTTAGTGCAATAATAACTACTTTCGATTTATGGGTGTAACAACGGAACCCACTGCCTCTCAAACTTGAAATCTTGTGATCAACTATTTTACTACTAAACCTATGGATTGACTCAACCTTTGTGTTGACATTTTTAAGCATGTTTTATCTCAGGTATTAAAGAGAACAAGGCACGGAGTTGGCGTTGGGCCCCTTGATGGTGTTAAATTAAGTTATTATTCTTCACAAACTTTTTCATATCTTTTGTGAAACACCAAACTATTCGAAACTACGTTTTGTACTCTGAAATATTAAAGTTTTTCTATGAATGATAACGCCTTTCAAAAAGTCTCTTTGAGTCGTCTTCTATACTTATGACTATGATCTATGAAGTAATACCCCATTTAGTCTTCCGCTGCTACACAAAAATTTACGGGGTGTTACAGATTGGCATCAGAGCCTAGGTTATAGAGAACCAAGTGATTTTCAAAACACTGGACTATAACCACGATTTCTAAAAGGACCATTTTAAACCTTACCACCTTACACCCTCTGTGCCAACACTTTACTAACACATGCATTGAGATTTGCTTGGCATGCATCACTTATGAACTCATGCATTGAGATTTGCTTGGCAGATTATGCATAACGATGGATATTATCACTCATAAATGTTATAGCTAGCAGACTTCATAACTAAACATTAATATTATTAAATGACTTACATTGGGATATTACAGTACCATGTCTTCCCCTTCGATTCCCATCATCATACTATCAGACGTTGAGGCAGATGCTACTCCACCAGCACCACCAGCTGCCCCACCGACTACTATCATCGTATTGTCAGATGATGAGACAGATACCACCTTACCAGTTGTTCATATCGTTGCCCCATCTGAAGTCATTTCTTCTTCATATTATCCCATCATCATCACTACAAACCCCGACATCGAGGATGCCTGCTCATCTACCACTGATCCGGCACCTCCCTCACCACACCCCGCTGTACCTGCATCATCCAATTTTGAAGGATCCCACAGTCAAACAGACAACCTCAAAATTCGATAACTACCAAACGACTCCTAACCCCAAGGGTGACTAAGACTTACCCTCTCTGTACTCGATAACAATCATGATAATGATTACATGTAGCCCTTAAACCGAAACCATGCTTTCTGTGTTAAACACTAAGTACACTAACGAATCAACCAACTGATAGCTGGTAGCACCCAACACCATTCTTCAAGACTTTACTTGTCACGTTAAGTATTAAGTGTACCACCGAACTAGCCGTTTGACTACTAATAGAACCAACGTCATCTTTCGAGGTTGCACCCTAAAACCTACTAGATACCCATAAGACATCGACCTAGTGTCCACATAACTTGAGGCCTAGACATTTTTGGTCTAGTTACTGAATTATCCACGATGAGAAACTCGTCCGCGTACCTTATGGTAATAGGATCTTAACAATACGATAAGGACCCCTCGAGGGAAGTAAACAATGAAAGGACCAATGAAACTCTTGACAAGGGCTAGGAACACACAATGGGATAACTTATAACCTGACGGAAGTCTTAAGATCTCAAAGAGCAACCCGATCCACTATCTTGGGAAATTTCCAAATTTTTCACTAATTCTTTGAGGGTATTAGTCAGGTTGGAACGTAAGAGTGATCCAAAACACCGCTGTTGGCTAAACCAAACCTTAGAGGTAAACCAAGCATCTCTGTCCTCGATTAGGAATGACAAGATACCATGACTTGACACTGTTCGTTCAATGTACAATTCACCTTTTCCACATCGTATAATGAGATTTCCTTATAAGTGATAAATACGTTGGATTGGACAATCAATATACAATCACCCTTACAACGTGTCTCCTAGGAGTTCTAGATTATTCAGCCTCAAAAATCCGTTTTGAATTAACCTCACTTCTATGCTGAAATGCCAAACAGTCTCAACGTACCAATCGGCCATTGATACACAACTTACACTTGTAGCCAAGGAAAATGCCCCATGACACAATAACCGACTCACTCATAAGTCATGATACATCCCAATACTGTCCTAGTGATTTAAATACCATACCTATAAACTTCACCCGATATTCAACCACCAAACACTATCAAACATTGGAAACTAGACTCCGTCCTTAAAACTTTTGAAAACTTATATAGATGCCATACCCAACTATACCTTCATCTTTGATGATTTCACTTTCAAGGATCTTTCTTTAGAAACGCGTTTATATCAACTACAAAAGTATTTCTCCAAGATACTCATTTTGTGGAGTTAAAAGTTTTCTCTGGTCAAACTATATCAAAACCTTTGCATATTAAAGAGCGACTAAGTGTTAATTTTTGTGAAGTTATTTTCTTTACACACTACTGAATTATATATCTATATTAGTCAGACCTTATCAAGCTTTAATATGTTAACAAACGTCTAAACATTGATTTCTGTGAAATTGTCTTATCTACACCGCATTTAAAAATTCATTTCACTAAACTTTAATTTTTCCAGGGTCGCATTTATTTACTCGACTATTAACCTCAAACAAAGAAATTTGTGTCATTTAAATTGTTGATTTGGTCGGATTCGTGAAAAACGCATACCCAAATAAAAATTTCGAACAAAACTTTTTTTCAATACCTCTAAGCAAGAAAACGCACAATACCTGACTTGCCTAAGATTGAAAAGAGCGATATGCCATACCTTAACACTATTCCTTCGAAGTGCAACTTTCCCACTCATCATGTAAGATAAAATTCTCACCCTAGTAGAAGCGCGTGAAATTGAATAAGCAGTTACTCAAGAGACGACGTGCCCTTTCAGAGTTTTGGATAGCACAATCACTTTGGCACGTGGCATCACTTTCACTTGGGATAATAAGAGATCACATCTGACCGTAAGACCTTTAACTTCTTTCTGTAAACGAGACAAACATCCCTCGACAGAGTACCCACTTGACTTAGACCACTATACCACGAATCTCTAGTCAAAATACACCATAGTTTTGCCTTAACAAGATAAGCACTTGCAATCACGAGCATTATCCGATGATAACTATCAAGCGTTCCCAATCATTGGCATCTGAATTTGCCCTTAGTTCCCTTGACTCATGGGCCATCACTCTTGACTAGCCATGTATGCCTACTGACATGTTATTCCTTGTCATTCACACCAATGGACTTTTCCCTTTAAATTCTCTATAGCCGCCATGAGAATAATAGCGATATTTAGTCTCATTAACTCAAATGGGATCCACCCTTTCATTCCAATGTTGGAAACTACACCTACCTCCCTCAAAAGATGAGGACACAAGCGGGCTCTAGGAGACACATTAATAGCATGAGCGAATAGCTGGGAAAGCCATTTGGCATTAATCAAATCTTCCTACAACCACCAGGTATCTCACTAGTAGGAGGGTTGTCTCATTGGAGGCACTTTATGGTCGGAAGTACCGATCGCCTGTTTGTTGGGCAGAAGTTGGGGATGTTCAGATCTCAGGACCTGAATTTATTCATGAGACTGCTGAAAAGATCATACAAATCAGACAACGGTTGCAAGCTGCCCGGGATCGGCAAAAGAGTTATGCCGATGTGAGAAGAAAACCCATGGAGTTTCAGGTTGGAGATCGGGTAATGTTAAAAGTATCGCCTTGGAAAGGAATGATTAGATTCGGGAAACGTGGAAAGCTAAGTCCTAGATACGTTGGACCATTCAAAATCCTGGAAAGGATTGGTCCAGTGGCATACAAGCTTGAACTTCCTGAAAAGCTTAGTAGAGTGCACAATACTTTTCATGTATCGAACCTGAAGAAGTGCCTATCGGATGAAACCCTTATCATTCCCTTAAAGGAAATTCGACTTGACGATAAGCTAAACTTTATCGAGGAACCAATGGAAATCTTTGTCACAACTCGTAATTTCAGGCCCTTTTCCAAGTTTCGAAATTTTACTATTCATCTCGGAAATTACTATTCACCGATCACTATTCATCATTTTTTATGTCAGTTTGAGACGTTGAGAAGTCGTCAAAAATTTTACTATTCACAAAACACTATTCATTCCTGGAGGAAAATCACTATTCATGGGCATCATTCATCATGTCGTAAACTAGATTTACAGGTATTCAAATGCGCGTAACCAGTTAGGTTTAGCTGCGTATTCATTCATCATCAGTAAAGACACATCATACAGACTAGAGTAGTCTGCATATCATCAGTAGCATCATTATCATATTAAGTCATGCACGGGTTTGTGTGTTTTTCATTTACGTATGTTCGTTTATTTGTTAAACATTACCACTCAGTTATTACAACTAACATTATACCCGATACTCCCGACTATGATCCTAATATATTTTCATGCTCATTATAATAATATAGAGATTATATTATTACTTTACCTGGTGTTTTTAAATCGTTTGCTATATTTTCCGTTAGGAACTCATAACTCCGTCGGGTTGCGATATTTCACCACGATAATTATTTTAACACCCGATTCTTGCAAGGAATGTGAATTTATAATTTTTACAACTTCGTCGTATTTTATTTCAACTCGTCACGATTTATTTTCAGTTAACCCGGTACACGATAACACCAAATGTATACACTAAAACACTAATACTTGTAAATTGAGGGCACAAGAACATTAATTAGCAAAGATATTTCTTCTTATTTGCACCTAAGTGCCGCCCCCCCCCCAACCCCCTCTTTTTCTCCTAATAGGCCAAAACTCATTAATGAATTAATACCCATTTTATTTCCATAACACTTCACTTATACAAATCAACTAGCTAAAATTCATCATATTCTCTCTTCTTTCTCCATTCCTATTCGGCCCAACCAATAACACAAGACAAGATCCATCAAATTTTCAAGATTAAGTCATAATCAAGCTCCATTTACCTTCCTTGTTAGGATTTTATTATAAAAACCCCAAGGTTTTAAGCATTTTCATCCATAACTCATCCATAATTCAAGTAAGTTCAAGAACATTATTTTTGATCATTTCATACTTCATTTTATTCATATATTGTTGTATTATCAAGTTTTATTGTAGCTAGTCATGCAAAGTTTATGTTAAATGTATACCACTTTACTCATTTTCTTCATAAACACTAGATCTATACATTTTATTAACATCCTCATGAAACCCACCATTGTTGGTGATGTTTAGGACCCCATGACACCTTGAGAAGGTGTATGGTAGGATTAGAGTACTTGTGGTGTTGATTGGAAGTGGTATAAACAAGACTTGAACTAGAAAAATATGTTTTTAACAAGTATATGAACCTACTGTCCAAAAACGTGAAAACTGGAAAAATAGTAAACATTGAGACATTTTGGACTTCATATTTAGAAATTTCTTTCAAAAACGAAACCGTGGCCGCAAGAATGAGTAAAAACCGACTTACGATGAGAAAGTTATGATTTTTCAAGTTGGACGACGAAAACTAATTTCTGAAAATTTTACGTGCTGTTACACGAATTTCAACAGACAAAACGAGGCGTTAGACGTGATCTAGATGACCCGACCTATTGAAAATATGTTAGTTCATGTTAATACGAATCCGTGGATATAAAGAACGTAGAAAATGAACTTATAACGACCGAGATATACACGTTTGAAAACCCGACGAAATATGTTTATTTTGACAGCACTAATAGAAATATATTTTCTAAGTGTAAAACTAGTATTTTGCAAGTCACAACATTGATAGCCGACTATCAAATTGATCGAGACGTATTTGGTCGAAAGTTAAATATAACGACATTAAGATGTTGTTACAAGGTTTTCAAAAACGTCGAGTTTTACCGCTAACACTTAACGTACAATATTTCACGACTAGTTTTACGAGGCCATTTGGGCATATTTTCACAAGTTATGAAAAGTGATATTTTGCGACGAAAACATTATATTTGCCGATATAACACCAAACGAGGATCGTGGATTACCGTTTCAACATAATTGCACGGGAAGTGTTTATTAACTTAACGAGACGTCAAAAATGTATTTTTCGACGATAAATGTCATTTTCAAAACTAACGAGTGGTATCGTTAACATACGTATTTGCATGTGTAGCATCATTTCTTTGCTTACATTAGATCCTATCATTCAAATTAGGTTGCGGTTATAGATCGTGCCTCATTTCAGTGTATCCATTTTTGTCATCGTAGCTATTGCATCAGGTGAGTTTCATAGCCCCTCCTTTTACTTGTTTTGTAACTGCTTTGGGGGAGAATACATGCTTGTTTTTAATTAAACTCATGCTTGTTTTACGTGACACGTGATTTGTCTTTCAAATATTATTGATTGGCTAAAATACTTGGTTTTTGTTACTCGAAAGTATTTTGTGTTTACATTTTTCATCCATGATTATTTTCTTATGGACACTAGTACATTAAGCTATTTCATATTACATATGTTATGACCCGTTAAGCGCGAATATTGTAGATAGAGCTATTAGGATTGAACTTCGTGTCCGGGTGGTGTTCCCCACCTAACTTTGAAGTCAAATGTCCGGGTAGTTTCCCCACTGACTGATATGCCAAACGTGTTGTGGTTTCCCCACTGGCTGATATGCCAAACGTATTGTGGTTTCCCCGTTGGCTGAGATGTCAAACGTATTGTGGTTTCCCCACTGGCTGATATGTCAAACGTATTGTGGTTTCCCCACTTGACTGTGATGTCAAACGTATTGTGGTTTCCCCACTTGACTGTAATGTCAAATGTATTGTGGTTTCCCCACTTGACTGATATTTCAAACGGACTGTGGTTTCCCCACTTGACTGTTACGTCAAAAGTATGCCCAAATTAGAATCTTAAGGCTTCAGTGTCATGAAATTTAGTTGTCAATAACTCCATATATATATTAGGAATATATTGTTCATTTAGCATATGTGGTCCATAAATCATTTGACGTTCACATAAACCAGATCTTATTTAGCAGTGGGTTGTAAACACACAGGTTGCAAGTCTTGTATGGGCGGGGCTTGGAACTGGGTGGATTTACAATGCCTTTGCTGGGAAATCTTCATTCAAATGCATTACATTTTTCACTAAACTCTATGAACTCACCAACCTCGTGTTTACACTTTTAGCATGTATTTTCAGGTATTAAGCAATAGCACGCTACTAGAGGTTTTTGGCAGGGCATGACATGGTCATAGAAGACTCTGATAAACATTTGGGACCGTTTAACTTATTTAAAGGCCTATTTCCGCACTACTTTTCATAATGTAAATTTAACACTTTTGCTAATGAGTTTCATTCTAAACGATTGAGATAAAAACCGTTCTTTGTACTTGTGTTGTGATACCAATTGAGTTGCACCCCAGCAACGTGTATGCTTCCGCTGGACCCGATTTCTGGGGTGTGACAGATTGGTATCAGAGCCTTGGCTATAGAGAACTGGGTGATTTTAAAACCTAGACTATAGCTACATTTACAAAAACTTAACCCTATGACCGCCGTGTGCCTGCCTGACAAGCTGATGCCTCATTTGTGGTTTGTTGCTGACATATTTAATGATATTTGTGTCTTATTATCAAATCATTTATACTTGCTTATTCTCATTGATTACTATAATTGTCTTCCATATAAGCATGCTCACATATCATACACATCTCAGCGTTACGCCTTTTCCTTGCGTAGTTTCATCATTCAACCTCGAGTTTGGACAATTGCCTTAGTCCTTGAAACGTCCTTTAAATGTGAAGGACATAGTATTAGTATAACTGAGCTGAGTATTTCAAAATTCATTGAACCTCGACGGAATATAGGCTGGTCATCTATATTCGACCTGGGACAGTGGGACATAGGCTGGCCACCTATGTCCGACTCAGAGATGAATTTTGCAATCCTGAGAACAGTTATAATAGAATTATGTCCGGGTTGCATTCCTACTCGATTTCTAAAGGTTTCAAAACTTCATGTGTGTGTGTACACAATCATTGCAAGAACATTCACACCTACATCACCTCGTGAACCACCGTCTAGAAGCAAGCCAGATAATCATAACGCAACTTCCAATTTTCATTGTATGACAAGCCACTCCAGAGCATCTACATTTAGGAAACGCCTTATTTACGTTTCGCTCTTCTTTTCTTGTTTTGAAGAATCATGCCACCCAAGAGAGCTACTACTACTATGACACCAGCTGAGATCAGAAAGCTTGTTGCCGACAGTATAGAGGCAGTACTAGTAATCGAGAGAGCTGCCATCGTTCCCCGGGCTGCCGAAGCCGCTTTTCAGGCAGAAACCGCAAAAGCTACCGGAATGGCTATTAATGGTACCAATGGTCATAAATGCACGTACAAGGACTTCAAGAGTGGTGATCCCCCAAAATTCAAAGGCACTGAAGGAGCCACTACTATGATTCGCTTGTTTGAAAAGGTTGAATCTGTGTTTCTTCTGTGTAACTGTCCAGAGGAGTACAAGGTAAAGTTTGCTACCCATACACTCGTTGGGGAAGCTATGTCATAGTGGAATTCGTATGCAAAACCCATGGGAATGGAAAATGCTCACAAGCTTACGTGGGATGAATTCAAGAAGTTGCTGACTAAGAAGTTCTATCCACGCACTGAAATAAAGAAGTTGGAAACAGAGTTTTATGAGCTAGTGACAGCAGGTAATGATATCGAGACATATATCAAGAGGTTTCAGGAATTGGCTGTGCTATGTCCAACAATGGTTCCAGATAATGAGAAGCTGTTAGAAAATTTCACAGGTGGACTACCTCCCAGCATCCGTGGAGATGTAATTTCTTTTGACCCACAAACACTGGATGAGGCAATCAGGATGTCCCAGAAGCTTATGGCTCAGGAAGTAAAGAAAGGAACTACTTCCAGCAACAACCCCAGCAACAACGAAAACAAGAGGAAAATGGATGACAACCAAAGGAAAGATCAAGTTCAACAGCGAAACGAAGGACAAGAAGTGGTTAGAGCCTATGTTGCAGGACCGCGCACCAAGAAAAGATATACTGGGAATTTACCTTACTGCAACACGTGTAACCTCCATCACTTAGGTCATTGTAGTAAACCGTGTGGGGTGTGCAAGAAGCAGGGTCACCAGACTAAGGACTGTAAAAAGCCCGCAAATCAGAGGCTCCTAGGGAGTTGCTTCAAATGTGGAAACTTAGGACACCTCAGAAAGGACTGCCCAGAGCTAAGGAACAAGAAAACCAAAACCTAAACACTCTAGTGTTGTATTTCTTTTGTGTTTCACTTTACGTTCTATCGTATAAGTTTCATGTACTATTACGAATTCCTGTCTAATGAATGTTTCATCTTTTATCACCGCAATGCGACTCAAATATCCACATCATTTCACCAAATCCACCCCAGAGACCAACATTAACAGAATTCAGGGACTGAATTCCTTTAACGGGTGGAGAATGTCACAACTTGTAATTTCAGGCCCTTTTTCAAGTTTCGAAATTTCACTATTCATCTCGGAAATTACTATTCACCGATCACTATTCATCATTTCACTATTCATCATTTTTGAGGTCGGTTTGAGACTTTGAGAAGTCGCCAAAAATTTTACTATTCACAAAACACTATTCATTCCCGGAGGAAAATCACAATTTATGGGCATCATTCATCATGTCGTAAACTAGATTTACGGGTATTCAAATGCGCGTAACCAGTTAGGTTTAGCTGCGTATTCATGCATCATCAGTAAAGACACATCATACAGACTAGAGTAGTCTGCATATCATCAGTAGCATCATTATCATATTAAGTCATGCACGAGTTTGTGTGATTTTCATTTACGTATGTTTGTTTATTTGTTAAACATTACCACTCAGTTATTACTACTAACATTATACCCGATACTCTCGACTATGGTCCTAATATATTTTCATGCTCATTATAATAATATAGAGATTATATTATTACTTTACCCGGTGTTTTTAAATCGTTTGCTATATTTTCCGTTAGGAGCTCATAACTCCGTCGGGTTGCGATATTTCACCACGATAATTATTTTAACACCTGATTCTTGCAAGGAATGTGAATTTATAATTTTTACAACTTCGTCGTATTTTATTTCAACTCGTCACGATTTATTTTCAGTTAACCCGGTACACGATAACACCTAATGTATACACTAAAACACTAATACTTGTAAATTGAGGGGACAAGAACATTAATTAGCAAAGATATTTCTTCTTATTTGCACCTAAGTGCCGCCCCCCCCCCCTAACCCCCTCTTTTTCTCCTAATAGGCCAAAACTCATTAATGAATTAATACCCATTTTATTTCCATAACACTTCACTAATACAAATCAACTAGCTAAAATTCATAATATTCTCTCTTCTTTCTCCTTTCCTATTCGGCCCAACCAAGAACACAAGACAAGATCCATCAAATTTTTAAGATTAAGTCATAACCGAGCTCCATTTACCTTCCTTGTTAGGATTTTGTGATAAAAACCCCAAGGTTTTAAGCATTTTCATCCATAACTCATCCATAATTCAAGTAAGCTCAAGAACATTATTTTTGATCATTTCATACTTCATATTATTCATATATTGTTGTATTATCAAGTTTTATTGTAGCTAGTCATGCAAAGTTTATGTTAAATGTATACCACTTTACTCATTTTCTTCATAAACACTAGATCTATACATTTTATTAACATCCTCGTGAAACCCACCATTGTTGGTGATGTTTAAGACCCCATGACACCTTGAGAAGGTGTATGGTAGGATTAGAGTACTTGTGGTGTTGATTGGAAGTGGTATAAAAAAGACTTGAACTAGAAAAATGTGTTTTTAACAAGTATATGAACCTACTGTCCAAAAATGTGAAAACTGGAAAAATCAGTAAACATTGAGACATTTTGGCCTTCATATTTAGAAATTTCTTTCAAAGACGAAACCGTGGCCGCAAGAATGAGTAAAAACCGACTTACGATGAGAAAGTTATGATTTTTCAAAGTTGGACGACGAAAACTAATTTCTGAAAATTTTACGTGCTGTTACACGAATTTAAACGGACAAAACGAGGCGTTAGACGTGATCTAGACGACCCGACCTATTGAAAATATGTTAGTTCATGTTAATACGAAGCCGTGGATATAAAGAACGTAGAAAATGAACTTATAACGACCGAGATATACACGTTTGAAAACCCAAAAAACTATGTTTATTTTGACAGCACTAATAGAAATATATTTTCTAAGTGTAAAACTAGTATTTTGCAAGTCACAACATTGATAGCCGACTATCAAATTGATCGAGACGTATTTGGTCGAAAGTTAAATATAACGACATTAAGATGTTGTTACAAGGTTTTCAAAAACGTCGAGTTTTACCGCTAACACTTAACGTACAATATTTCACGACTAGTTTTACGCGGCCATTTGGGCATATTTTCACAAGTTATGAAAAGTGATATTTTGCGACAAAAACATTATATTTGCCGATATAACACCATACGAGGATCGTGGAGTACCGTTTCAACATAATTGCACGGGAAGTGTTTATTAACTTAACGAGATGTCAAAAATGCATTTTTTGACGATAAATGTCATTTTCAAAACTAACGAGTGGTATCTTTAACATACGTATTTGCATGTTAGGTTGCGGTTAGAGATCGTGCCTCATTTCAGTGTATCCATTTTTGTCATCGTAGCTATTGCATCAGGTGAGTTTCATAGCCCCTCCTTTTACTTGCTTTGTAACTGTTTTGGGGGAGAATACATGCTTGTTTTTAATTAAACTCATGCTTGTTTTACGTGACACGTGATCTATCTTTCAAATATTATTGATTGGCTAAAATACTTGGTTTGTTACTCGAAAGTATTTTGTGTTTACATTTTTCATCCATGATTATTTTCTTATGGACACTAGTACATTAAGGTATTTCATATTACATATGTTATGACCCGTTAAGCGCGAATTTTGTGGATAGAGCTATTAGGATTGAACTCCCTGTCCGGGTGGTGTTCCCCACCTGACTGTTAAGTCAAACGGATGCATAATCATTTGAGGAACCCTGAATGTCCTAGGTGTACATCTACCAGAAACTTTGAATGTCCGGGTGGTTTCCCCACTTGATTGATATGCAAAACGTGTTGTGGTTTCCCCACTGACTGATATGCCAAACGTGTTATGGTTTCCCCACTGGCTGATATTCCAAACGTATTGTGGTTTCCCCGCTGGCTGAGATGTCAAACGTATTGTGGTTTCCCCACTGGCTGATATGTCAAACGTATTGTGGTTTCCCCACTTGACTGTGATGTCAAACGTATTGTGGTTTCCCCACTTGACTGATAATTTCAAATGGACTGTGGTTTCCCCACTTGACTGTTATGTCAAGAGTATGCCCAAATTAGAATCTTAAGGCTTCGGTGTCATGAAATTTAGTTGTCAATAACTCCATATATATGTTGGGAATATATTGTTCATTTAGCATATGTGGTCCATAAATCATTTGACGTTCACATAAACCAGATCTTATTTAGTAGTGGGTTGTAAACACATAGGTTGCAAGTCTTGTATGGGCGGGGCTTGGAACTGGGTGGATTTACAATGCCTTTGCTGGGAAATCTTCATTCAAATGCATTACATTTTTCACTAAACTCTATGAACTCACCAACCTTGTGTTGACACTTTTAGCATGTATTTTCAAGTATTAAGCAATAGCACGCTTCTGGAGGTTTTTGGCAGGGCATGGCATGGTCATAGAAGACTCTGATAAACATTTGGGACCGTTTAACTTATTTAAAGGCCTATTTTTGCACTACTTTTCATAATGTAAATTTAACACTTTTGCTAATGAGTTTCATTCTAAACGATTGAGATAAAAACCGTTCTTTGTACTTGTGTTGTGATACCAATTGAGTTGAACCCCAGCAACGTGTATGCTTCCGCTGGACCTGATTTATGGGGGTGTGACAATCTTGGATAGAGAAGCAAGCAATTGAAACAAAGCCGTATTCCCATTGTCAAGGTTCGATGGAACTCTGAGAGAGGACCAGAGTACACCTGGGAACGCGAAGACCAAATTCGTGCTAAATATCCACACCTATTCGATAAGCCAACCCCGACAACTAGCTTATCTCCCGGAATCCAGTCTAACGGGTAGGTACTGTAGTAACCTGTAATTTCCCATGTCATTTATTAATAATAAACACAAATAAACTCAATGAGAAAGTTGATTAACCCATTTTTACGAGTCAATTTTTTTTTTTTTTTTTTTTTTTATAATTCAACCTATAAAACAACACATCACCAGTCACTCTTGGATTGAATAAGAGACGTGACTCGAATAGCTCTCACTTGCGTAACAATACTAAACACAAACTCCGAGATATATTTAACCAATCTAATTAATATATATATATATATATATATATACATATATATATATATACATATATATATATATATATATATATATATATATATATATATATATATATATATATATATATATATATATATATATATATATATTATGAATACATTTTTTTTCATTGGGCCGAACCCAACACCACCACACAAGCCCATATAATTTCCTTTTTCTCTTTTCCTCTTCGGTGGGCCAAAATACAAAAATTAATAGCAAGCCCAATATATTGTTTTTTAACTCATATACACGTTTTTCTTTTTCTTTTGCTCTCACTCGACACAACCACAGTCGACACACCTCACTTCTGTCTTTTTCCTTCTTGCGTGCAAGAACACCAACAAAGCCACCCTACTACTACTAACCTAAACCTTAAACAATAATAAATCCCATACTTTTTTTGAATCACTTAGAAACCAATGGATACTATGTTTCAAAAACCCCAAACAAAACACACCTTCACTTCTCTTTTCCTGATAATAATCAATTAGGTACGAGTCACATGTTGATCTTCATTCTTCCATCCCATCGAGTACCCATAAACAAATGCAACAAACTATTGTAGCCTCCACCCTAATACCTCATTCGACAAGACCAAACTATACCCCTTTGACCACTTTTCTCCCATTCGACTAGACAAGATATACCACCTTGAAACCATGCAAGAGGATTTTATTAATCCTAAAACCCATGCCTCGACACCCCTATATAAACCCTCATTTCTCATGCATATTTCACTCACCAAAACTTACAAACTCAAAAACAAACACATTTCATTCTTTTCTTTTGATTACTGTCGAAGCACAAGAGGAGGAGAAACAAGCTAAGAGTTGGTGTCACATTACTAGTTTTCTAAGTCACTTTGGGTTTATATTTTGATCGTGTGGGTTTTGGTTCGTAAAGGAGTCACTGGATCGTGTTGTTTTTCGTTCGTTCGCTCCTTTTCTTCGTATTTCATCACCACCAAACATGGTATTGTAAGTCCTTGTATCTCTTTTCCATTCGTGTTTTTTTTAAAGCTTTATTCAAGTATACTTGTCATCTAAATTGAATACTTAACAAAACATTAAAACTCAAAAATATATAATCCCATGCATACCTATATATACACGTTAACTTGATAATGGAATTAAGCTAAAACTTTCTAACTAAGTGGAACTCAAACATGTAAGCTCCATAGAACTTTCATTGTGGCAGAAAGGATATATATATATATATATATATATATATATATATATATATACATCGACCCATTCACTATGAAACTAGCTAACATGGAAATGAACCTCATGCAACCCTTTCTGTGATGAAGTGGGTGCATGAAACTCAACTCATTCGAGACCATTGTTTTCAAAATAGTTCGAGCAAGGCCAACCCAGTAGGTCAAGGAAATACGTTTTTAGTCGAAACCCACATATATGTATTCTCATATATATACACTGTGTCGAAAAGAAACAAACATATATACACGCCCTTAAGTGAGAAACCATGCAAACCTATACTAAACCTACTGAACATAAAGAAAATATAGGCGACATAAATATAATGAGTTTCTTGCAAACTCTTGTGTCGCATGGCAATATGCAAGTCAATTTCGAGGCCCCCTTTATATTCGAACTGGATATAAGTCATAACATAAGGAACCATTGGCTCAATGTTTGCTTCTTTTGTACACAAACATACTAAGTCAAGTTTGAATCCTTATAATAGCATGAGTGTCTATTTTTTTTGTTTTCCTTGGCCACTGTTCGAATGCTACTCTTTTAAAACCACACAGAACCTTAAATGGGCTTATAAGCCCAAGGACTCTTTCAAGTTATATAAGAACCACACTAATTCAAGGTTGGGCCTAAAGCCTATTCGATGCTCATATGTTCCAATCGAATAAGAAGTTTTCTATAAGCATTAAAATAAGCTTTTGAGTTAAGTGGTAAAAAGAAAGTATAAAAATTATAAATTTTGAACTTTGTACCAAAAATACAAATTTGGCAAGTTATAGGGTTAAAAGTGTAAATTTATTATTATGTCAAAACTTATAATTTCAACTAGTATAACAAGTTTCTTTTGATATAAATACAACAAGATTGACACATATCTATATATCGATATTATCCCGTAACAAATAAATATAAAAATCACTAACGAATATTCCAACGGGAATAAAACCCACATAACATGAGTAACGTTTCAAAAATCATATTTTTGAACTTTAAGCATTTTATCACACGAGTATCAATAATCTAACACACATCATCATGCACATCAAGCCTAAAACTACGAATCTAAACACTTGACATATTACTCTAGGTTGCGAGCCGGAGCCACTCATTTTCACTACTTGATTTCTATTTGTCTACTATATCATCAAGGTGAGTTCATAGCCCCACTTTAACTCGTTTAACTGTTTTATAAACTCCTTGGGGGAGATACATGCTACTACTTTTTATGATCACAATTGTTTGAAAACTATATGTTTATCTAAATGTGTTATTGCCTAAGTACAACTATTATTATATCGATTACTGTCGATACTATCAATTACTGTTGATACTATTATTATATCGATTACTGTCGATACTATCAATTACTGTTGATACTATTATTATATCGATTACTGTCAATACTATCAATTACTGTTGATACTATTATTATATCGATTACTGTCGATACTATCAATTACTGTTGATGCTACTATTATATCGATTACTGTCGATACTACCAATTGCTGTTGGTACTCTGTTAACTCTTTGGTTTCATGAGCTTAGTGCAATAATAACTACTTTCGATTTATGGGTGTAACAACGGAATCCACTGTCTCTCAAACTTGAAATCTTGTGATCAACTATTTTACTACTAAACCTATGGATTGACTCAACCTTTGTGTTGACATTTTTAAGCATGTTTTATCTCATGTATTAAAGAGAACAAGGCACGGAGTTGGCGTTGGGCCCCTTGATGGTGTTAAATGAAGTTATTATTCTTCACAAACTTTTTCATATCTTTTATGAAACACCAAACTATTCGAAACTATGTTTTGTACTCTGAAATATTAATGTTTTTCTATGAATGATAACGCCTTTCAAAACGTCTCTTTGAGTAGTTTTCTATACTTATGACTGTGATCTATGAAATAATACCCCGTTTAGTCTTCCTCTGCTACACAAAAATTTATGGGGTGTTACATGAGAACTAAGAAACAAATGGGGTGGATATAGGGGAAAAGCTGCCGAGTTTTTAGGGAGTATGGGCTGAAATTAATACTGATTCAATGGCAGGAAAACGAGACTTCTTCCTCCCAGATATTTAAAACATATAACTTAGGTTTAAATAAAATTGTGTATCATATGTCTAGTTCTAGTATTTCGTTCCAACAAATATTCATACGTGTGATATTTTACTTAGCCAATATTGAGTGCCGAAATTATATGTATACTTAGGTTAGAGTTTCGTAATTTGTAGTTCCATATTTGTAACATAAGTTTAGAAAATTCTCATTATGTATCTTAACTCATAACATTAGTGTCTAAATTTTAAATGTTATTCGTGTCATAAGTTCAAGTGTTATTCGGATTTTCAGGTCGTTATAATTCTTCCCCTCTAAAAAGAGAATTTCGACCTCGAAATTGAAGTCAAAAAAGTTAGACGGAGACGTACCACATCACAAAAGACATGACCATCAATAGCCTCACGCTCAGAGAGGTTCTTCCAAAAGATTTTAACGAACAGAGATGTTTTGTTTCTCATGACCCGATTCGGAAAAATAGGATAGCCTAGGCTCTCCACAGAACACAAATCATAACAAATCTGATCCAACGAATATGAAACAAATATGTAGCAGATGACAGTTGTAATCTCACTAAGAGATACATGAAACACATATACACACGAGGCAAATATGGAAGTAGGGCTAAACGATAAAACTTCATCAACTCTATCCAAGTTCTGAACAAACTAAGGAACTTGCTAATAATCAGAGAAGCACATATTGAATTATCAAACGTATCAAGAGTTTGGTACTTTCCCACCCTTATGGCGATTTTGGCAAACTAGTTCCAAACCCTAAATCGTTTTTTCAATCTAACGATCTGTTCAATTATCTCCATTACAACTCTGATTTTAGTGTTGATTATATCTTATCTGATCTATCTTGATTCTTAGTTTGTATTGGGTTTAATTCTTCAATCATTTTTGTCTCTTTTTAGGGTTTTCTATAATCGCTGTTTTAGGGTTTTCTATAATCGGTTTCATATTGTTACTTACTATAATCATTAAACCGACCATTATATCCCTCATCATTGATCGATTACTGGTTATGGGTTGACATATTGGACGTTCTGTTAGGAATATGAATATTCAGCTGAAGACTCGGTCACCCCGAGTACTTATTAGATCATCATAGCTCGTAGGATTATTAGTAATATTATTAGTAGTTTAGTTATTAATTAGTATTGTGGAGTGGGTCGGGTCTTTACCCTCTGTCAGCTCGCTCCACAGTCCACTAGGGACATATTATGTAACACTATAAATACTCCCTTCCCACCCATGGGAAGGGTTGGACCTTTCATGTTAATCTAATATCATCTTATTTCTCTCTCTACAAAGGCTCCCTAACTCTCCTACCTCTCTCTAGCTTCTTGTTTAATCAATCCATAACCAAGCCTCAAACTAGTGTTTCTTGCATTGTGAATACCCTACAATTGGTATCAAGAGCCATGGTTAGGTCCATGAGAGTTGGTATTCACGGATTTGTGTAGTCTTTGAAGTTTTTTTTTGGTTCGATTTGTAGTTTTTGAGTTTTTTTTTGTTCGAATTGATTAGTAGCATAAATTTCATTTTGTGCTTTGTTTAGTGATTAGAAGTTGTTGTACCTTGTACTTTCTAGCTTAAGAATAGTATTAGAGTGGTATTTGGTGTTTGGATTCACAAATCTAAGAACGGTGTGGTGATTTTGGAGCAATTCGTGGGTATTTGTTGTAGTGTTCTTGGCAGCGGTTTGTGTCATTGGGACGTATTCTTGGACTCGATTTGTGTCAATTCGTTGATACGGTTTGTCCTATTACTTGTTTAGGCAAAAAGACAAAAGGCAGTGAAAGCGACGTGCTTGGGAGTTTGTGTCTACTCGGTTTGTCCCTGCTGCGCGTACTCGGTTTGTGTAGACTCGGTTTGTCTCTGAGGAATTTACTCGGTTTGTACCTACTCGATTTGTCCCTCCAGCGCGTACTCGGTTTGTGTAGACTCGGTTTGTCTCTGAGGAATTTACTCGGTTTGTACCTACTCGATTTGTCCCTCCAGCGCGTACTCGGTTTGTGTAGACTCGGTTTGTCTCTGAGGAATTTACTCGATTTGTGTCTACTCGATTTGTCCCTCCAGTGTGTAGTCGGCTTGTGTATACTCGGTTTGTCTCTCAGACTTGTATGCGGTTTGTGTCTTGGTGATTTTAGAAATTCCCGCGAAAGATTCAATTTCTCGGTTAAATCACAAGATCTGTAAAATCCCGTAGTTACTATGGCTACCACATCAAGTACATCATCAGATGATATTCAAGCAGCAGGATCTGACACTCGTCCACCTATGCTAGATAGGACGGATTATGAGTCTTGGGCACAACGAATAAGACTTTACTGCTTGGGAAAAGATAATGGTGTTAACATTCTTAAGTCAATTGACGAAGGACCTTATCAGATGGGTATCACTAGAGACGTTGTTACAACTGGTGAAGATGGGACTGTGACTTGGGGCATCGACAGACCTAGAAACTACAATGATCTTAATGAAGAAGAAAAAAAGAGGTATGATGCTGATATTAGAGCCTCAAACATAGTCATTCAAGGTCTTCCAAAGGATGTATACAAACTCATCAATTTCAACACTGAAGCCAAGGCTGTGTGGGACAACGTTAAAATGTTGTTGGCAGGGTCAGAACTCACAAAGGAAGATCGTGAGTCACAGCTGTATGATGAGTTCGAGCATTTCAAAATGAACCCAGGAGAGAATATCACAGATTACTATGTGAGATTTCATAAGTTGGTGAATGATATGAGGATGATCAGAATGACTATGCCCAATATCCAACTTAACTCAAAGTTTGTGAACAACATGACTCCTGAATGGGACAGATTTGTTACTGCTGTCAAACTCAACAAAGGTTTAAGGGATACTAACTATGAGCAGCTGTATGCTTACCTGCAAAAACATGAGAAACATGCTGTCTATGATCGGGTGCTGAGAGAAAAGTTTAATCCTTCAACTACAAATGACCCACTGGCGTTCATGACAAATGTACAACCAACAATCCAATCATCATCAAATCCAAGCTATCACCAACTTCACTCACAAGTACCTGCTATGAGTTCTCAACTTGACTCAGGATACTCTCAGACCGACAAAATGATTGACAACCTCACCAATCAAGTATCTCTACTGGTTCAACAGTTTCAAGCATCACTCCCACAGACCAACAATCAGTTAAGGAATTCTTCCAACCCACGCAATCTAGCAATGGTGGAGGATGGGAAAATTGTGGTTCAGAATGTGCAAGGGAGAGCTGGTAGAAACATGGGTCGAGGTTATATGCAGAATAGAGCAGGGAATGCCAATCAGGGGCAAGGGAAACAGATCAAGTGTTATAATTGTGGGGGGCTTGGACACATTGCTAGAAACTGCAATCAACCTAAACGTCCTCAGAACTCAGATTACTTCAAAGACAAGATGCTGTTAATGCAAGCTCAAGAGAATGGAGCAGTATTGGATGAGGAAGAGTTATTGTTCTTGGCAGGAGACGGAGGAAATACTTTTGATGAAGATGTGGATGAGAAACCTGTTCAGGATCTAGCTCTTAATGATCCTAACATCTTCAAGGCAGATGACTGTGATGCATTTGACTCTGATGTGGATGATGAACCTACTGCTCAAACAATCTTCATGGCTAACTTGTCTTCCCTGGCCTCATCTCATCAAGCTGGTTCTTCTAATGCATCCGTGATATCTGAGGTACTAAAAATTTATGACACATATAATATAGTCGAGGGACAAAAGATTCCCGAAGAAGTACATCAGGTAGTTGTTTCTGACTCAAGTAATGTTGACATGGAAAATAGCAATATTGTTTCATATGAACAGTATTTGAATAGCAACAACTAGCCTGATGTACCAAATGGTGAATCTTTTGTCAACAATGATGTGTGTGTTATGAGTAATGTATGTGCCTTAGATAATGCGGGAAATATAGATAATGCATGTGTGTACCATGAGAACAAATTGCCTGTCCCTGATGATAACTTGATCACTAGACTAAACATCTATAAAGAACAAGTTGCTATGTATGAACAGCGTGCTAAGTTTGAGCTTAATGATCGTGAGCAGAAATTAGAAGGTCAAATGAGTACACTTATTAAAGAGTCTAGAGTGCGAGAAGAAACTTTAAAATTAGAGTTGAGTTCTTTGAAAAGTCAGCTAGAACAGTCTGTCAAACAGAAACAGGAAGCACAAAAGTGCGTAACAACACTTAAGCAAGAATTCAAACAAAAAGAAACAACTCTTTTAAATGATTTCTCTAGACTCAAGACGTTAAAAAATAAGCTTGAAGATAAGTTGTACACACAAAATCAAACCATACAAACTGCTCAAATGATTCATAAGCACAGAAAGTTGAGTGATAAGCATAGCAAAATCATGATAGGTGAACCTAAGTCAACCATCCTTAGGGACATGAAAGTACTTCAACCAGCCCTATATGATGGTAATGTGATGCTTATGCCTATTCATGACCAACCTGAGCATATCTACACTAATGAAGAGGATGAGATAAGTGATAAAACGAGGGAAAAAATTAATGAGAAAATGAGGGATCCCGAGTGCATAGCCAGACGAATAATAATCAAACCCCATGATTATTATGAGGAAAATCGTTTGACTGTGTTTGCTCCTCAAAAGAAGTTAACACCTGAACAGATATTTTGGAAACAAGATAATGAAAAACTTAAGGTAGATAAACTTAAGGCCAACACCCCCCTCATTAGAAAAGTTGCGTCCATAACGGTGTATCCTCCCAATACACCTAGGAATCTGGTGCCTTTGTCTCTTCCCACTGAATGCAAAACCTTTATTAGCTTATATGTGCTTTGGCAATTATTTGCTGATTTTGATAAAACATGTAAGAAGAGAATCACACCAACCGGCATTACTGAGGGGGAAAGGTGTTTTGAACATGCAAAAAGGTGTTACTTAACTGAGGTCATGCCATTCTTTAAACTACTTAAAGAACATTTTGAAGGGTTGCAAACTGCCCTTAAAGTCGAAATAAAAGAAATGGAAGTAGTGTTTAAAGACATGGAAAATGAGGTGAATGAATATGCAATAGAGCTTAAGAGTCGAGAGATTAAAAGAAAAAACATACCCATTACTAACGACAACTTGATTGCTAAATGTATTGCACAAGATGTATTTTACACTGTCACTAATTCTGCATTGTCTGCTTGTCAATTTAATGAGTATGCTATTGCGTTAAATGTCACCCAGAATCGTGTTGTTGAGCTTGAGGGGGAGAATTTAAAATTGCTTGAAAAAATTCAAAATGATGACCATGATAATATGGTTAAACGTTTTTCAAAATTGGAAGTTGAATATCTTAATTTGCAATTGAAATATCAACATTTAAATGAAAAACATAAAATATCAAATGACAAGACATCCTTGGATGCTCCTGAATTTGATACTTATTTTGAATTAAGCAAACGAGATGAGACAATTCAAGCTCACACGAACACGATTCGACTGCTGAGGGCACAAATTGCCCAATTGAAATCCAACAAGTGTGAAGTATATGGCACCAATAAACCTTCGTCGTCAGATTCTCAGAATTTTCAATATCAAAACACCATAAATAAGTTACATTATGAAAATGAGTGTTATCGAGAAGAAAATTCAAAGGTTAAACAACATTTCAAAGAGTTATATGATTCTATTAAAGTTACAAGAAGCAATCACAATGATCAAATAACTTCTTTGACAAATGAAATTGAGAATCTGAAGGCTCGGGTGAAAGGTAAAATGCCATGCACCACTTGTAATTGTGATGCACCAAAGGCTACTGATAGTAAAAAGTATGATGTTGATGTTGGGCGTATTCCGTTTAAGCTTAGTAATAACAGCTTTGCCCATCAAACATATCTCGATCATCTTAGAGAGGGCCTTGACACACTTCGTGAGGTAGTTGAAGAGGATAGGACTGATAAGCCACTTGATCGGGCAGTTGTTTATGCATGCAAACTCACGAAAAGGATTCAGGAAAACTTAGAATATGCCATAGGCTCAATTCCTAAGTTTAGCTGCCATAGAGATAGATTTGTTGCATCATCATCCAATGTTGAGAACAAACATGTAGCCTTTGATCTACCACCCAAAACATCAGAACCCAACACATCATTATCAGGAAGGCATGTGACAGAAAAACAAACTAATGTTACCTTCGATGCTTCTACAGGAGTAAAAAGTGACATCCAAGCTAGCGGGTCAAGGTCTAGAGGAAATGAAAGAAAGGATATGACTGCGCCAGCTAAGAATGATCACTTGAAGAATGTAGAAGCCCAACCTAGGAACAATAAGTTTGCAATGAGTAGGATGAATCGTGTTGATTCTAGTATCAAGAGTACTGTAATTAATTCGAATTCTAATGCTATCTGTAAAACATGCGACAATTGTTTAATTTCTGCTAATCATGATGAATGTGTTGTGTCTTTCCTGATGTCTTCTGCATCATCCCATGTTAAGAATGGTAGGATAACTGAAGCATGCAAAAAGGTCTGGAAAGCAACAGGAAAAACATTTGCTAGCATAGGCTATCAATGGAGACCCACTGGAAGGAAATTCAATTTAGGAAAACAGTGCACGTTACCTAAAATGAATAAGCATAAAATTGTGAATGTTAAGGAATGGAGACCCACTGGAAGGAAATTCAATTTAGGAAAACAGAGATCATTATCTAAAATGAATATGCATAAAATTGTGATGAATAAGGAATGGAGACCAACTGGTAGAATCCTGTCTTTAGAGTCACAATGCCTTCCATCTAGGTCTTGTCCTGCCTCTAGTTCTGTCTCCTCAGTAAAGACAGTAGCATCTGTGAAATCTGTGGTTCCTGAATATGTGTGTGCTGACCAAATGGACCCCAATTGCACTTGGGGATCCACATTTTTCAGTTATCCATTGTTGTCTGGTTTCAAATGCAGGTCGTACAAATCGTCCTGTGGTATTTGGACTCAGGCTGCTCAAAACATATGACTGGGGATCGCTCGCGGCTCAAGAACTTCGTGAAAAAGTTTATCGGGACAGTTAGATTTGGGAACGACCACTTTGGTGCTATTATGGGTTATGGAGATTATGTGTTTGGTGACAGTGTAATCTCAAGGGTATATTATGTGGAAGGACTAGGGCACAATCTATTTTCTGTGGGTCAGTTTTGTGATTCAGATCTGGAAGTGGCATTCAGAAAGCACACATGTTTCGTCAGAGAATTGGATGGTATAGATCTCCTTAAGGGCAGTCGGGGCACCAATCTATACACCATATCGATTGAAGAAATGTTGAAGTCCTCTCCCATATGCTTGCTTTCTAAAGCCTCTAAAACAAAATCATGGCTGTGGCATCGTCGTTTGAACCACTTGAACTTCGGTACCATAAATAATCTTTCCCGTAAAGATCTTGTTAGAGGAATGCCCAGACTGAAATATGAGAAAGATCATCTCTGCTCTGCATGTCAACTGGGTAAAAGCAAGAAACAAACCCACAAGCCTAAAACCATCAACACCAACTTGGAAGTTCTTCATACCCTCCACATGGATTTGTGTGGACCAATGAGAATACAAACCATAAATGGAAAGAAGTACGTTCTGGTGATAGTAGATGATTATTCTCGGTTCACATGGGTGAAGTTTTTGAGAACCAAGGACGAAACTCCAGAGGTTATCATTAAACTGATAAAACAGCTGCAAGAAAGGCTTGATAAAACTTTCAGAATCATCCGCACTGATAATGGTACGGAGTTTGTTAACCAACAACTTCGTAATTTCTATGAAAGTATTGGCATCACGCATCAGAAAAGTATCCCTCGCACTCCTCAACAGAACGGAGTGGTTGAACGAAGGAACCGTACTCTGGTGGAGGCTGCAAGAACTATGCTTATATTTTCAAAGACACCGATGTTTCTCTGGGCAGAGGCTATTGCAACAGCATGTTACAATCAAAACCGATCCCTAATTCATCCGGTTCATGAGAAGACTCCCTTCGAGCTAATTCACAACAAGAAACCAGATCTTTCCTTTCTCCGTGTGTTTGGTGCACTTTGCTACCCAACTAACGATAGTCAAGACTTGGGAAAGTTAAGAGCTAAAGCAGATGTAGGTATTTTTGTTGGATACGCACCAAACAGTAAAGGGTATCGAATCTACAATAAGAGAACCTGAAAAATTATGGACACCATTCATGTTACGTTCGATGAGCTGAGTGAGCAACCTGCTTCAGGACAAATTAGTTCTGGACCCGATCTTAACCTTTTGTCTCCTGGACCCATTAGTTCAGGACTTGTACAGAATTCCACGTCTGCAGATTCTTATGTGCCACCTACTAGTGAGGAGTTGAAGAAGTTATTCGATCCTATGTTTGATGAATACTTTGAGCCAACGAATGGAACCATCCCGAGTGAACCTGCTATACTTCCTATGACTGAGGTTCAAGCCCCACAAGGTTCAGAGGGCCCTACAGCTTCAGTATTAGTCAGTCACAATGCTCCAGCTGCCAGTCAATCGCCTTCGTCATCAAACGCTCAATCTTCTCCAGTAATGCAAGAATCTTCAGTTAATCATTCTTTGGAAGTTAATCCTTTTGCTCCTGTTGATGAGGCTCCTTTTGAAAACATATTTTCTCCTGAACATTCATCAAACACATCCTCACTTGAAGGACACAGCCCTGCTACATCTGTTCAAAACCCACAACCTCACGACCATCTCAGGAAATGGACCAGTGATCATCCAATCGACAACATCATAGGCAATCCTTCACGTCCAGTATCCACACGTAATCAACTAGCCACTGATGCACTATGGTGCTTCTTCAATTCCGTACTGTCCAAAGTTGAACCAAAAGATGCCAAAGAAGCAATGACTAAAGATTGCTGGTTCCAGGCTATGCAGGATGAAATCCATGAATTTGATCGACTTGAAGTATGGGAATTAGTGCCTCCTCCAGAGCTTGCAATGATCATTGCTTTAAAGTGGATCTTCAAAGTGAAGCTTGATGAGTATGGTGATGTGTTAAAGAACAAGGCACGGCTAGTTGCTAAAGGGTTCAGACAAGAAGAGGGCATTGATTTTGAAGAATCGTTTGCTCCTGTTGCTAGAATTGAAGCCATAAGAATCTTCCTCGCAAATGCTGCTAGTCGAAATATGATAGTCTACCAGATGGATGTCAAAACAGCATTCTTGAATGGTGACTTAAAGGAAGAAGTTTATGTGAGTCAACCTGAAGGATTCGTGGATGCTGAACATCCTACTCATGTTTACTGCTTGAAGAAGGCTCTTTATGGGTTAAAACAGGCGCCAAGGGCATGGTACGATACATTGTCCAAGTTCCTCCTAGTGAACGGATTCTCCAAGGGTGTTGTTGATCCCACACTATTCACCAGGAAGTCAAGAAACCATCTACTGCTGGTTCAGATATATGTAGATGATATCATCTTTGCTTCAACAGATCCTAGTGAATGTGATAGTTTTTCAAAGGAGATGAATTCCAAGTTCCAAATGTCCATGATGGGACAAATGTCATTCTTCTTAGGATTACAAGTTTCTCAAAGTCCCGGAGGCATATTCATTAATCAATCCAAATACGCCAACGAGATCTTGAAAAAGTTTGGATTCTATTCAAGTGAACCTGTTGACACTCCCATGGTTGATAGAACAAAGCTGGATGAAGATCCTTCAGGGATTCCAGTAGATATAACAAAGTATCGAAACATGATTGGATCTTTGATGTACATCACGGCTAGCAGACCAGATCTTCTGTTTGCTGTGTGTATGTGCGCTCGGTATCAATCCAGACCAACCAAGAAGCATGTTGAAGCAGTGAAAAGGATCTTCCGATATATTCAAGGCACGGTTCATATGGGTCTCTGGTATCCTAAGGACACTGCAATGGAGTTAACGGCTTACGCGGATGCTGATCATGCGGGATGTCAAGACACTCGTCGAAGTACTTCAGGAGGAGCTCAGTTTTTAGGGGAAAAGTTGGTTAGTTGGTCTTCTAAGAAGCAGATGAGTACTTCCATATCATCTACTAAAGCTGAGTACCTTGCTATGTCTGCTTGCTGTGCACAAATCCTTTGGATGCGATCACAGCTTTCGGACTATGGATTCTCATACAACAAAATTCCCCTATATTGTGACAACAAAAGCGCCATTGCTCTTTGTTGTAACAATGTTCAGCACTCCAGGTCAAAACACATCGACATTAGGCATCACTTCATCAGGGAACAAGTGGAAAAAGGAATTGTGGAATTATACTTCGTGAGGACAGAGTTTCAGTTAGCTGACATCTTCACCAAGGCCCTCCCAAGAGAAAGGTTTCAGTTTATTCTCCCACACCTTGGCATGAAAAGCATGACTCCTGAAACCCTCAAGTGTCTTCAGGAAGAAAAGGAGGAGTAAAGGATTGTCTTCTTATATCCTTGTACATAGTTGTACATATCTTAAATCAAAAAGAAAAATACAAAAATATAAAATCTATAAAAACCATAAAAATCGAAAAATCAGAAAATATCAAAAATAGTCCTACCTAGGCATGTCTTCTGTTTATCGATAACATTTACGGATCTAGAAATGTCATTCAACAATGGCACGGATTCTTAAATGAAGCTCGAGCAGAAGTTATACTAATCAGTTAAAACATGTCTAAATGGCTTGCAGTTACTTCATACTGCAACCCGAGCTGTACAATGGGGAAAGCATGTCGCCAATAAGACAGCTGTTCCTCCAACCGGGTGATGTTCACCTGGGCATGGATTACTTTATATCCATGTTTCCCCGACTTGATGTACGTTTCAGTGCATCACTTCGTATATAAGAAGAGAAGTCTTCTTTTCATCAAGATTCTCTATCTTGTTTGATCCTTCAAGAGAGTCTTGATGTTACACAAGGTGGTAAATTGAACTAAATTTTCACAAATATCCGTCGCTCAATTGAATGACTACAGCTCTTTTAATGGAAAACGGGTCATTAATTGAGGGGGAGCATATTTGTTCAAATTTCCGACACCTTGCCAAATTTGTGCAAACATCAGCAGTGACACTCTCTCGCTGTTTCAAGGGGAGCATAGTATGCTCCAAAATCAGAATACATTTAAAACCTGACCACATTTTCTCCCAAATTTTTCTAAATGTATTTAAATCAATTGAGATCACAAATCTCAAATGGTTTGAAATTTTTGATCGGGGGAGAGAATGTGATTTAAATAGAAAATTCTGATAAAATGTGATGATTTGGAAATTAATGTATGCTCTCCCGTATATGCTAAACCATTTTGTATATCAAGGCACATATTGAGGGGGAGCAAAATATTTTGGTCATAATCGCAAGCTCTTCCACATGTGCGAAAATCTTTCTTATATCAATGCACATATTGAGGGGGAGCAAATGTTTTTAACAAAACAAAGGATTTGGCATCTCATGTGACCGTAACTCAGAATTAACCAATGAATTGACGAAACTTGAACTGTCATCAATCGAAAGGATTCGTCTTGGCCGGGTAATAATTTCAAGCTGGTCTAACCAGTGATGTAAGCGTGTCTCGAAAAAGATGTATCTGAGTAGAGTGTACCATTTCGAGAAACTTTCTATGGACTTGACCAGGCCGGGTAATAATTTCAAGCTAGTCTAACTAGTGATGTAAGCGTGTCTCGAATCGGTCATGTTCACTGAAAGTGGATCAATTCAAAAAGTGCGAGCTCTACCTAACATGTGCAAATTTATAAAACAATCAACCGAGCACATGTTGAGGGGGAGCATTTGAAAAATATAAAACTCTCAAGTGTTTGCAAAAATGTGTTTCAGAATCATGAACACTTTGAGAGATTTTTTCAAAGATTTGGTTTATGGCAATCGTGGAAGTACACCAAAGACCGACCACTTTAATTAATGCATGGAGTTATAAGGATGGTTAGGTTAGGCTCTAGTTCCCACGATCCCGCCAGAGCCGGAGGGATCTACCCAGGGACAATCCACTAGTTAGTGTAGAAGTCCTTAGGTATGATTAAAAAGGAGAAAAGTGGATAAGGGAAAAGTGCCGTCTGAGATGGAGCTAGTACTGGAACAAACCCAACAAGGTGCTAGTTATGAAGTCTCGGTAAGCACTGAAGGGGTTGAAGAATGAAAAAGAATTGTAAAGATAAAGGGTGAAAAGAAATAGCCCTCCTTACAACTTAGGCAGAAACCGGGTCAATACATATGCTGTCAGAATCACTTAGTTGATTGCTGACATTGAAGACAAAGTATCATGGACCCAGTGATACGCTGCACAACCCTCCCTAGCCACTCAAGGTCCCTCAAAGGATTCTTGTTTCATTTGTCACGGAGTTCAATACATTCCTATCGTCTTTCTCACTCCGAGTCAGATGATATTGAAAAGGTGGCAGTTCTCTCCAGCCTCCGATCACCAAATCAAAACGCACAATTGAGTCTAGAGCCAAGAGATTCACAATAAGATCTCATAGGAACACGGAAAATTTCTACTCTGGTTGTTCATCATTAAGGACACCAGTTGTAAACTTAAGAGTCCTACGCAGATCTTAGCAATCTGCCAGAACATTTATGAGAGAATTTACAAATGTAATTCTCAATGATTGAATGGAAATTCCTGCCAGGGTCAACATCAAGCAGCCCTGAAAGCAGGTCACTTCGGTAATTCCTCGTGGATTACGCTTAGTGGTCGCGACGGTTTCAACTGGTCTACAGTCGTGGAGTGATCTCCAGCGACTCACCTAATCGTTGATTTACTACGGTAAAATCTTAAAAAGCCCTCTGTGGGTTTTCGATTAGGAACGGTCTTGGTAAGGATTAGAGAGAGTTTTCACATTATGCTGTTGACTATCTCGAAGTCCAAACTTGTAAGTACCGGTCGAATTATTGCTAACTGTCGTATGCAGGAACTTCTGGCGATTGTAGCTGTGGAATGCTGTAGCTGGTTGCTGTTGTAGCTGGTTGCAGAAAAGATGCCAATCCATCACCACATGCTCACACCACATCATCATCAAAGAAGTCATGATCAACCTAAAAGACCTTCAACACAGCTTCTGCTAACTCTGATGCTGAAGATCATGACACCATATAGTGTGAGCATGTCGGCTCTAAGTATATTTCATCACATGGAGTTTTACTACTGAAAGATGACTTGAAGAATCAAGTGGGATGACACTTTCAAAGATTACTCAAAGTTCATCCAAAACAAAAGAGAAGTCATCTGAAGATCACGGATGTTTGCACAATGATCTATGATATTGAAGAATCAAGGGTTACGAGCTATGATGTCAAGATCCAAGGAAAAAGTACTGAATTTCAGAGCATTACTTCTGGGGTGACCTCCCTTAGGGGGAGATTGTTAGGAATATGAATATTCAGCTGAAGACTCGGTCACCCCGAGTACTTATTAGATCATCATAGCTCGTAGGATTATTAGTAATATTATTAGTAGTTTAGTTATTAATTAGTATTGTGGAGTGGGTCGGGTCTTTACCCTCTGTCAGCTCGCTCCACAGTCCACTAGGGACATATTATGTAACACTATAAATACTCCCTTCCCACCCATGGGAAGGGTTGGACCTTTCATGTTAATCTAATATCATCTTATTTCTCTCTCTACAAAGGCTCCCTAACTCTCCTACCTCTCTCTAGCTTCTTGTTTAATCGATCCATAACCAAGCCTCAAACTAGTGTTTCTTGCATTGTGAATACCCTACACGTTCATGATTATAAACCTTAGTTTTAACTAGGGTTTTACTCGTTTGGTTCTGAAGATCTGACGTTATTTTCTTCTTGTTTCTGTTTGCGATCTGCTTGTTTTCTTTATTAAGGGTTTTGAAGCTATATTGTGATGTCAGATTTGGGAGAGAAGAATGCTGACCTTTTAAGGTCAGTTGCAAATTGTATGGCTCGTTTGAAAGGTCAACCTGTTGTTGTTTCTTGTACGGCAGAATCAAGAAAGGTATTTAGGGTTTTGAATAACCCTAACGTGAATTCAATGAATAATGAAACTGATCTACCTGCTACAGAAGGGTACCCTACAGTTAGTTCTGGTGAATCAGTCTTGGCTTCCTCCCCTAATGATGTGACTCATTATGATTCTTCAGGTCCTTAGGATATCACTGGATTCGACTATCTTGATGCTTTGTTTGGTGTGTCAATTAAATCTCCTAAGGACATTGTTGATTTCGTTACGGATATTGAAGAGGGTAATTATCCGATGTGGGCTGCTTTGGAGAGTGATGTTCGAAAGAGGATAATGGCTTATTTGGATGGTTTGGTGAAGGCTTTTGAGGCTAAAGTCCAATCGCCTCATGAGTCTCCGATTACCGAACCCGTATGTGAAGGTGTTAACATCTCTATTCCCCGTAAAGTGGTGGAAAAGGTTAGTTCTAGTTTGGAACATACTTTATATGGCTACTTTATTGGAAAAAGGATGGCGTTTCCTGTTGTTGAATACTATGCTAGGAGTAACTGGGCGAAACATGGTCTTAACAGGATTATGATGAACTCCAAAGGCTTCTTTTTCTTCAAATTTGATACATTGGCTGGTTTAGAAGCTGTCTTGTAAGGAGGTCCTTGGATGATACGCAAATCTCCAATTATTCTCAAGAAATGGTCTATGGATACTTGTTTGCTTAAGGAAGATCTGACTAGCATTCTGGTATAGGTTTTTGAAGAGGATGGTATTAGTTTGATTGCTACATTCATTGGTAAGCCTATTATGCTTGATTCATATAGTAGCTCTATGTGAAAGGATTCATGGGGTAGAAGTAGTTTTGCTAGATGTCTCATTGAGGTCAATTTTGAATCTGATCTTGTGGAAGCTGTTACTATTGGTTTCCCTTCCCTCACTAGGGAGGGTTTTAATAAAGAGACTATACATGTTGAATACGAATGGAGGCCCCCCAGGTGCAATATATGCAAAATATTTTTTCATACTCATGATTAATGTCCTAAACAGTTGGTGAGTCCCCCTAAACAGGTGGTGAGTCCTCCTAGTGTTCCTACTTCACATGTTGATACTCCTACTGTGGTGCTGGATAATGATGGCTTCCAAAAAGTGGGTAAGAAAAAGAGGAAGGGTAAAGCCAAGTCTACTAATAGAAGTCAACCGGTTGGTCCTTCAGTTAAACAGTTTAGATTTGTTCCAAAGGCTGTTCCTAGTGAACCTAAGAAGGGAGCTTCTACTATGGGTAAGGCATCTACATCGTTGTCTATGTTGAAGTCTATTGGTAATTCTTCTAAGGAAGATAATATAACTACATCTAACCCGTATTTTGCATTGGTGATGGATGATGAAGATGGTGAAGAACATGTTGAAAATGTGTATGATGAATCGGCCCATCTATTTGACTCTAAAGGTGCAAGTTCATCTCACACGTTTCCTGCTGGCTAGCCGGTTCTCAGTTTATTTTTTCTAGTTGCATCTTTTGTTTCTAGAGTTGTAAGTGCTTATGGCATGTCATAAGCACTAGTTTTAGGTGTTTTTCAAGCTTATTAGCTTGACGTTAATATGGTACTTCAGCCATATTCCATTTGTACTTAATTTTTTTGGTTTTAATATATTTACCAGGGTGCAGGATTACTCCCCTTTACCCAAAAAAATGTATCAAGAGTTTCATAAGGAGGTGGGTAACATATTCTTATCGACGAGCAACTAAGAACATAACAGAGTATCAAAACGTATTAGAAGGCATAACGGAATAGGTAGAATAATCGTACAGATAAGAACGAATATAAGGTCTAACGTATCGCGAACTAAATTTTCCTTATATGCCAAAACGTCTAACTCTTCTGTACGGAGACATCATACGGAACACACAAATTCCAGGTCTAAAGTTTCAAAATTTCTCTTTCACAATGATAATTAATCCATTAGTCATTGTATCAACTCCGGACCTTCAATAAGTAATTCTCTGACTTAATTCAACCAAAAGGTGCTCCACATCCCCGATCATACAAAACTCCGAAAGGAAAACCCTTGTCACTTGCATGCCACCAATCTTAGTTAGCAAACACACCCAGGCCAAACACTTGTCGAATTTTCCACTCAACACGTCTTCCAAGTTTGAATAGTTGTTCTGTCCGTCCATCCGTCTGAAGATGAGATATCGTACTAAAATCCCGAGTCTAATCCCCATAGTTTTATGTATCTCTTCTGGAAGTGTGAAGCAAATGCGATTCTCTAACATGATCACTGCAGGTGCGCCATGTAGCTGACTAATCTTCTACCAAAAGAAATCTCTGCCAATCTTCTAAAGTGAGCCTACCTATTCAAACGATCCACCACAACCCAATTCGTATTGTCCTTCCTAAATGTGCACGGAAATCCCGGTACAGGGTCCATGAAGGTTTAATCCCACTTCCACATAAGAACATACAAAGCTAAGGAAAGCCACTTGTACGCTGATGCTAACTCTTAACCTGTTGACACGCTAGACACATCATCACTAATGTAGTCACAATCATCTTCATACCATTCCATCAAAATTGTGCTTCAAATCTCTATGCATAATAGTACAACTAAGATGAATAGAGCAAATAGAATTGTGTGCTTCAATCAAAACTGCTTCCTTCAACTCTTCTAACACAGATCATATTCCACCGTCTTGCTCCTGAGCTTCTTCATGTCTGTCACAAATCAATCCCAAGTCATGCGTCGGATAGTTCACCTCCTACAGTTCTAGCTATATTGATGCATAACCAATAATCTTCCCGTGTTGCATAAAGATATTACTAAGTCTCCTTCTTAAGCAGGAACAAATCTCTTTTTAGCTTTTCAAAATTCTCTTCTCGTTCTTCATCCCAACAAAAATTTACTCTTCAAGAATATCACATATAGCTTCTTCTAACGTAGAAATTTCAACACAGAATACGAAGATGATCCCCGTATTTCTCTTTTGCCTCTGAATATACCAATATGTCATACTATGACAAATTGTCCAAGTATTCATGAAAGACACGATTTATCAAATCCATAGGAACAGTCGGAGCAGTAGCCAATACAATTGGCATCATAACGCTCGTAGACATCATAACAAATACGAAAAGCAATTCTAGGAACATCACGCTCCTTTACACACAACTGAAAGTAATCGGATTCTCAAATTAGTCATAGAGAAAACTTCACACCAGGAGTTGATTAAACAAATAGTCAATTCAAGGAACGGATAACAATTTAAACTGTAATACGATTCAGCTTCCGAAAATCAACACACAACCTCATGCTATCATCATTCTTCTTCACAAGCACAACACGGAAACATACTTAGACGAATAAATCACTTCCTAGAAGTTGGTCCTTCAATTCTTTCCATTCAACTAATGTCATTCAATACGGAGTTTCAGAATTAGGCAAAACGTCACTCTTATACAGATAGAGTTCTAAATCAACCAACTCACTATTCTCAGGTACTTCTCAAGACATCCTATGATCCCAATAAGTTCAGTCATATGATGTAACTATTATCACATTGGCCAGGCGTCATAATACTTGCATCATATACACATGCCTTTATTGCAATCACATTCTACCTCGAGTCATGACTAAACAAATTCTCATCACCAGATCAAAACAAATTCACACTCAGATGGAAATCTTGATAGTTAAACAAAGAACACATTGCGAAATTTCAAACAACTAAATAACTCTCAAGGCGATTTTCATCAAACGAAGTGTAACACCCCCAAAATCAGGTCCAGCGGAAGCATACATGCCGCTGGGGTGCTACTAAATTGGTACCATAACAGAGAGTAAAGGGAACGGATTTTCCGTATCCGTTTAGAAGAAATTTTTCATAATCAAAAGTATTTTGTTTTACATCATTCAATAAATGCGAAAATACAGGCCCATAAAAGAAATAAAGTGGTCCCCAAATGAATATCAGAGTATCTTGATCCTATAACCATGTTATGCCATGCCAAAAGCCGCCATAGGTAAGCTAACACTTTAAGAACCTAAAAATACATGCTAAAATATGTCAACACGAGGTTGGTGAGTTCATAGATTTAAGTAAACAACAAGTTATGTATGGACCGCAAGATTTCAACGACCAATGTATTCCAAATATAGAAAGAGTTACTGTTGTATTAAGCTCATGACACCGAAGCCTAAGATTTCTGGTTTGAGCATCCGTTTGACATACTAGTCAAGTGGGGAAACCACCCGGACACCCAAACTTTTTGGTAGATGTCCACCTAGGACACCCAAGGTTCCTCAAATGATTATGCGTCTATTTGACATACCAGCCAATTGGGGAAACCACCCGGACGGAGAGTTCAATCCCAATAGATCTATTCACAACATTCGCGCTTAATGGGTCATAACATAGGCAATATTTAATAGTTTAATGCACTTGTGTCCATAAGAAAATAATCAAATGTGTAACAGGTAAACACATAATGCATTCGAGTAATCAATCAAGTATTTCAGCCAGTCAGTAATGTGTGAAAAAAGACAAATCACGTTTCAAGTAAAAAAAGCATGGAGTTTAAGTATAAACGAGCATGCATTCTCCCCCAAAACAATTATAAAACAAGTAAAAATAGGGGCCATGAACTCACCTGGAACAACCGATATGATAACAAAAGGAAAGTGCATGGAATTGAGGCTCAGAAACTACTCGCAACCTAATATGAATGATATGTCTTAGGTTTGGCAAAAGGTCATGTATGCAAGTTTACACTCTAATATATCACCCGTACATGTTCGTTGGAAAGTTTGGTGGTTAAAAACGTATTTACATTATGGTGCTCGTTTAAATATCAAGTATACACATTTATATGTCGTCACTAGTTCATCTCGTAATTAAAGTGTGGTCGTTTTGTTAATAAGTATCTTAGAAAATCACCAACGTGCTTTAACAACATTCTACGATAGTTGTCTAAGTGATTTTTGAGAAAAATAAAGTTTTACGTCAAAATATACACTTTGTTAGATTTCTGAAAATGACTAAGTGGCCTAGTAAAGCTAGTCGTAAAACAGTGGTTATTAAGTATTATTGATCCAGCTCAGTGGATTTAGAAAGTATATAGGTGTTGGGAATTAAATTAAGCAGTTAGTATGGTTCTTTATATGTTAGTACGGTTGAACAGTTGCTGAAGAATACAAGAACAGTTAGTACTGCTGATGAAGAGAAGTTCGTATTGCTTACAAGATCAAGGTGAAACCGTGTGAAGATAAATATGGAATGGATATGATGTATATCTTATTTTTATAGAATGATACGAATATAGTTTAGTTGTAAAGGACTCTTTGTGCTATAAAAAGAGATCCTCAGTTAGGGTTTTAATATATCCATACATCCCATACGTACAAGTATTATTAAGAGCTTCACGTTTATTCATTTTAATCATTCAATATATTGAAGCAAAGTGTTTGGTTAAACAATTGTTGTAACAACCGAGAAATTTCAAGTCATTACTTTTACTAATTTTATTTGCTTATTATGCTATTTTAAGTAAATTGGCTTTTGCCGGGAATGTCGCCCGCGTACGTCGTGACACGTACATTGAAATTCGTAAATTGACTCAGGATATGCTCAGTTTATCCGTTAACATGATTTATATTCCCCCACGTACTTGTTTTTATATGGAATGATGTAATTTTCCATTTCTACGCGAAGTGTGCACATTTTACGTTTTATGTGTTTTCAGCTCTTGGTTTGAGCTTTAAAGACATTAACACTCCGGAAGGCTCGGGAAATATATGAAACATCAAGTTAGGTCATTTTAAGTTAAATGTGATATTTTTATGAAAATATTATCCTTGTGACATTTATTTTTACAAACTATGCATAAAAGTATCCGATTTAGCGATTTTCGCGTTTCTAGCTATTCATGAGCAGTACTTAGGATTTCTATCCGTTTTCATGTCATTAGTGGTTTAATATTCCATCATATGCTCCTAGTATTAAAAAATTTCTATATTTCACATTTTCTGTTTCGTTTCACGATTTCGTCAAATTTTGGTAACAACTCGCGTTTTGAGCCTGCGTTTTTTATTTTTAGTTTCGTTTTAACATTCCAGAAAACACAACGCTCCCATGAAATATTAAAATTATCCATTTTAACACTTCATAAGAATTTCATAATGTTTTGATAACACTTTTATAAAATTTACGTTTTCAGTTCACCCGGTACTGCGTAATTCACGTTTTTAAGACCGTACGCTTGATTTAAACCCCACAAACACACTAATACTTTAAATATTAATCAAAATTGAATAAATATCAGATTTGGGAGTGCCTTGGGCCCCCCAAAACCGTTCATCCCTCCCCTTTATCACTTACACACTCTTATTAGCTTTTTCATTACCAAGAAAATTCATCATTTAACTCATACATGCAAATCTCACCAAAAACCACCCAACTCCTCCTCCTCCATCCTTTTCTGCCAAAAATAATCATCCCAACACCACCAATCTTCAAGTTTTTCAAGCCTCAAATCTTGCATCATTCGTTTGGTATTAGTCTTGGTAAGTTTTCCTAACATTTTCAACCTCATTTCACTCTTTTTCTATGATTTTTCTATCATTTTTCTTAGAGTTTTAAAGGATTAGAAAAACCACTCTTGCATGTGTGATTTGGAAGATCTTGATTCAAGTTTTCATAGGAAATAGGTTGTTAGATAGTTGGGTAGGATTGATTTGATTAGTGATTGCAAGAGTTGGTTAAAAATGAGTTTTGACTAGTTGTTAATGATTTTCCAAATGTTTTGTTTATAAAAACTGAAGTTAATCTTTGAAATAATCTTTCATCTTCTGGTAATATTGAGTCTTTGGATGAATAAAAGAGTAGGAATGATTGATCTTAGACATGCATGGGTATTAGACTCAATAATCATGCATAAAGTAGCCATTTTGATTGGTCATTAGTCTGTCTCAGATTTGATGCAACAAGATCTGTGCACCATTTTGTCCTCAGAAGGTTTTAAGCCAAAATAAAAATATTGGGAGTTAGCCTAAGGTCTTAGGGTCATTTCCCCGAAAACCTTACATCTTAATTCATCCTGGAGTTTTTAGAGAAAATCCACACTAAAACTAGTCCAGGAATGCATGTCAGATTTGATAGGCTATTTACTCTAAAATGTTGCAAAGAACACTAGGTTGGTGTAAACATGAAAGTTGTAGCCAAGACCTGTAGAAAACTTTTCCCACAGGCCATGTGTCCATTAGACCTGCATTTAAAGAGATAAACCTTTTTTCTAAACTCATTTGGATGCTGAGTATAACTATTTAGAGACACAGGGGTAAATTGGTAATTTCACCCATGTTCTAAAGTTCTCAGTAATGTAAGGCCTTGATTTTCATATAGTACAGAGTCATACCTTTCTAAGCATATAAAGTTCATAATTTTAGCCTTCACGGTTTAGAAATGGCGACCCGATTAGTGAGGTAATTTCATAAATTTTCCATCAGCTTTGCATTTTAAACCATTTAAGCTTTTATAAACATCTTTTCGACCCATGACTTGCTACAAGACATTTAAATAAATGACCATATGATGTTAGGAGATCAAGTACTGAGTTAAATCACAAATAAAAGTATTATACTTTAATCCCCGAGCCTAAGTCGTGTTATATTTTATCTAGGTCACTTGTGATCTTTGCGGTTTTTCTCGACGTGCACACTTCTCCGATTTCCGTTGCTACTTCATTATTGGTGAGTTCATAGCCCCAAGTTTTACTTTAATTGTTTTTACAAACTCCGTGGGGGAGATACATGCTATAAATATTTATGATCACAATATTTTGAAACTTGTATGCTATTGTGTTATTATTATTGCCTAAGTTTCCCATAGCCGAAAGTCCCTTTATCGTGAACCGTTAGTCACTTGCGAGTGAGCGCGAATACAGTGAATAGATCTATTGGAACTAACAATCCCCACCTGGAAGAACGTGTCTATATGGCAGTCGTGTGTATTGTATTCGTACTATATGATAGGTCTGGCTATTACCTATGTATGAAGGGCTGATTCAAAAACAGATACGTAGCATCGGGGTCACGAGCTTAGAGCAATAATAACCTTACTAGACTTTGCATTTGTTGCTTAGTCATTTTTATAAATTGGATTATATTGTGATCAACTGCTTATTACTAAAACTCTATGGATTCACTCAACCTTTGTGTTGACGTTTTAGCATGTTTTATCTCAGGTTTGAAGGCATGAAGGTCTTGGTTGGAGTCGCACGGATATATTTTGAAGACACGGCATATTTTCACATTTGAAGAAATTATATTTTAAAGATTTATGTTGTGTTTAAAACATTTGCAATCTTTTGAAAACATTGTGATTTACGAAAACTGTTGGGACCTTTATAAACTCTGAGGTTTTAATATATCAAATGTGAAACACTTTTAAAACGTCTCTTTAAAAGGGTCGTTTTCTATGACTTGTACTTTGTGCTAAGAAGTAATACCCCAGTGACCTATCTTCCGCTGCGATAATTTTGGGGGTGTTACAATTGTCTTGTTATTCTTATTGTTACATTCATACGATCACACAATTACCAAACACATATTCTTCTAAGTACTTGGTAGTAAATTCCGCGTGCTATCAAGTATATACTCAAAGTATCCCCAACACAACTCGTGTTTAGATCCGGTCAAGTGGTATCAGAGACAGGTTTCTGATACTTTGAGTTTAGAAGATCCAGAAGTATTTACTCACTAGCAACCAAGAAGATGGACATGGAGACACCTCAAACCTCAATCCTTGCTAAACTCCCCATGCTGAAACAGAATGAATATGATTTATGGCGTCTCAGTATAGAGCAATATTTCATGGTGCAAGACTATGCATTATGGGATATCATTATCAATGGTGATTCCTTCAAACCAATTCCTGTTGAAGAAACACGTGTTGATGGTTCTAAGACCACAAAGCTTAAGACTGAGCCAGTTACAAACGAGTAGAGAATTAAAAAGAAGAGTGATCAGAAGGCTAGGAATTTGTTACTAATGGCAATTCCTAATGATCAAGTGCTGAATTTTAGCCATTACGAGACTGCTAAAACTCTTTTTGAAGCAGTGTTGGAAAGATTTGGTGGCAATGAAGCTACCAAGAAGGCACAGAAAACCCTACTTAAGCAAACTTATGAAAACTTCACTGCATCAAGCAATGAAACTTTGGACCATATCTTTAATAGGCTTCAAAAGATCATCAGTCAACTTACTATGTTGAAGATTGTGATTCCACAGGAAGACCTCAACATGAAGTTTCTAAATAGTTTACCTGCTGAATGGAACACTTATGTTGTGGTTTGGAGCAATAAACCAGAGCTGGAGAAAATGACAATGAATGAGCTTTACAACAATCTTAAGATTGTTGAGCAGAAGGTCAAGAAGAGTGGTAGCACCAGTTCTAGTTCAGGGAATATGGCTTTCTTATCTTCTTCAAACAGTTCGAATCATGAAGATGAAGAAGCAGTTGGTACTGCTAAACCAACAGTTAGCACTGCTAGTGTAAAAACTAGTACTGCTGGCTTGACTGAAGAGACCATATATGCATATGTGTCAGAACAGTCTGGTGGGTCAAAGATCTTTAATGAAGATCTTCTTCAAATTGCTGAAGATGATTTGGAGGCTATGGATTTAAAGTGGCAGTTGGCTTTGATAAGCATCAGGGCTAAGAAGTATTACCAAATGACTAGGAATAAGATTACCTTTAATGGAAGAGATGTTGCTGGGTATGATAAGTCTGAGGTGGAATGCTTTAATTGTCACAAGATAGGGCACTTTGCCAAGGAATGTAGAGGTCCAAGACAACAAAGCAACCAGGGTCAAGGGTTTAAGAATCAGCAAGGAACAAGGAGAACAGTTAATGTTGAAGAGCCTTCTTCCAAGGCTATGGTAGCTGTAGATGGAGCTGGATTTGATTGGAGCTTCATGGAGGAAGAAGAGGAACCAGCTAACTTGGGTTTGATGGCTTTCTCAGACTCTGAGGTTCATATTGTTCAAAAATGTTCAAATACTTGTTCTGCTTTAAAAGATTATGAGTGTCTTAAGAAACAGTATGATGATCTTAGAGTAGAATTTAATCAAGTAAATTTTAGTCTATTAAATCATAAAAGAGGACTAGCTGTTTTGGAAGAACAAATTGTGTTTTATAGACAGAATGAGTCAAACTTCTCTGATGAGATAGGAGTTTTAAAGAGGGATTTGCAAATAAAAAATGATAAAATGAGTGGACTTGTATATGAACTAGAAAAGCTTAAAAAGGAAAAAGAAAACATCCAATTAGGTGTAGAAACTCTTGAACATACTTCAAAGGGAGTTCAGAAGATAGTAAAGAATCAAATACTTAACAAAGCTAAGTCTGGTTTAGGATATAAATCTGTTGCACCCCCTCTTAGAGGAATATTTGTTCCACCAGGAATTGACTTAGCTCATACAGGTTTGGAAGAGTTTAAGGATATGGATTTTCCTGGATATGGTGTTAAGATTAGTGAGAATCCTGTTAAATTTGTTAAGGCAGAAGATTCTTTTGTGAGTGCTAGTGATAAATCTCTTTCTGAGGAAAAGATGTCCTCTGATAGAAACTCAGATGTACTAACTATTGAGGATTGGACATCTGATGATGAGGATGTAGAGGTTAAGGACAAACCTAATGTTGTTAAGGTAGAAGTTAAACATGCTCCTAAAATGGTCAAGACTGAAAACATAAAACCAGTTAGGAAAAGTGTTCGATATGCTGAGATGTATAGGACTAAGAATAGATCACCAATTTCTGATGGTAGTCATAGGAACTGGAATCACTCAAAATCTAAGAAATTGGATGATAAGTTTGCTATGATTAGAAAAGTGTGCTTTGTTTGTGGAAGTTTTGATCATATGGCTGCTTATTATGATTCTAACCCATGGAAAAAGAAGGTTTCTGGGAATACAAGGGTGAATAGGAATAACAATGCTAGGGTAACTCAAAACAGTCCAACTAGATTGAGAAGCCCTAATAGAAATCATAAGTTGTCACCCAAAGCTGTTATGTTAAGGACTGGCATCAAAACAGTTTCAACTGCTAGTCAAAATAAGTGGTTTAATGACAAGCAAACTGTTTCAAGTGCAAAACAATTTTCAAATCATGCACAAACAGTTAAAAGGCATTTTTATAAGAAAACAGCAATGACTAATCAGAAGTGGGTGCCTAAATTTAAACAAGCAGTTCCAACTGCTAAACCAGCAAATCCTACTGCTAGGCACTTAAATGTTAAGGGAAAAAGGGGCAATGCTGTCAAGGCCTCCGCACATTGGGTTAGAAATTCTACCAAACCTAATGGTGCATCAAAGATCTCCAACAAGTTTTCTCATCTTGATGCACAAGGCAGATCCGAACCAGTGATGGTTTGGATCCCCAAAAGAAACTAACACCTTTATTTTGTGTGCAGGAACATCCTTCAAATGGTAAAGAAGATAGAGGATATTCAGACAGTGGATGTTCAAGGCACATGACTGGCAACATGTCATATCTTTCAGACTTTATTGCTCTGGATGGAGGACCAGTTGTCTTTGGTGGTAGTATTGGAGGAAGGATTACTGGTAAAGAGGTAATTAAAACTGGTAATCTTAATTTTGAAAATGTGTATTATGTACCAGAACTTAAGTACAATCTTTTTAGTGTATCATAAATTTGTGATAAACAGAACAAAGTTTTATTTACTGATACTGATTGTCTTATTCTTTCTCCTGACTTCAAGCTACCTGATGAAAGTCAAGTATTGCTTAAAATACCTAGAAAGGATAATACATACAATGTTGAGATGAATAAACTAGTTCCTAAGGTTGGACTTACTTGTCTTGTTGCAAAAGCCACATTGGAAGAATCAATGTTGTGGCACAGAAGGCTTGGTCATGTTAATTTTAAAACCATTATCAAAATTGCTAAAAATGGGTTGGTAAGAGGTTTACCAAATAAAACTTTTCTCAATGACCAAACCTGTGTTTCTTGCATTAAAGGTAAGCAACACAGATCCTCATGTAAGCCAAAGACCCAAAACTCTATTTCTCAAGCTTTATATATGTTGCATATGGACTTGTTTGGTCCTACTTCTGTGAATAGCTTGAACTTTAAGAGACACTGTCTTGTTATCACTGATGATTATAGTAGGTTTTCTTGGGTGTTCTTTATGAAAACTAAGGATGAGACTAGTGAAATCCTTAAGACCTTCATTGTTGAAGTAGAAAACCTAGTTGACAAGAAAGTTAAAATAATCAGATGTGACAATGGGACTGAATTTAAGAATAGGGTGATGGATGATTTTTGTAGAGAAAAAGGTATTAAGAGGGAGTTTAGTGTAGCTAGAACCCCACAGCAAAATGGTGTAGCTGAGAGAAAGAATAAAACTCTTATAGAGGCTGCTAGGACAATGTTAGCTGACTCTAAGCTACCAGTTTCATTTTGGGCTGAAGTAGTTAGTACTGCTTGTTATGTATTGAATAGGGTTTTAGTTGTGCAACCTCACAATAAGACTGCTTATGAGCTTCTTAGAGGTAGAACCCCTGCTTTAAGCTTCATGAGACCTTTTGGTTGTCATGTTACTATCCTTAATACCAAAGACTAACTAGGAAAGTTTGATGGGAAATCTGAGGAAGGTTTCTTTTTTGGTTATTCTCTGCACAGTAAGGCTTTTAGGGTGTACAATACAAGCACCAAGCATGTAGAAGAAAATCTGCACATAGAATTTTTGGAGAATAAACCAAATGTTGCAGGTGTAGGTCTAGATTGGATCTTTGATATTGACAGTCTTTCAGATTCTATGAATTACGTGCCTGTTACAGGTACAAATACTAACCATGATGCAGGTTCAGAGGAGGAAGATGAAGATTGCATTTTCATACCAGTCATGGAAGAAAGTCGAGTGAATGAGTCTTCTACAAAGAAAGATGATATTCCATCATCAAGTGGTGTAGACAAAGAACAAGATGTTGCTGAAACCAGTGGTCAGAATGGTAAAGACCCAACGAGCAGTACAAATGGAGTTAGTACTGCTCAGCCACAAGTTCCTACTGCTGAGCAAAATAGTGATGCTGCTAGACCAAGTCAACCTCATCTTGATTCACCAGTTGATACTGCTTCTCAAGTTGATGAGTTTGATTTCTTTGGAGATGGTCTGCAAAACATGCCTACCAACTATGCTGCTCCTTCTACTCCCCATACTATTGTACATAGGAATCATCCACTTACCAATATCATAGGATATGTACAATCTGGAGTCAAGACCAGAAGGCAAATACAAGACCCAGATCATCATGGATTTCTCAGTGTGGTATATAAGGAGAAACATCATGATGATGAGCATGAGTGTATGTTTGTATGTTTTCTATCTCAGATTGAACCCAAGAATGTGTTAAAAGCTTTAGAAGAATCAAGTTGGGTTGAAGCAATGCAAGAAGAACTGCTTCAATTCAAAATTCAGAATGTATGGGTTCTGGTTGATCTACCAAAGGGAATGAGAGTGATTGGTACAAAGTGGGTATTCAGGAACAAGAAGGATGAGAGGGGCATTGTGATAAAGAACAAAGCAAGATTGGTTGCTCAAGGCTATACTCAGGAAGAGGGTATAGATTATGAGGAGGTTTTTGCTCCAGTTTCCAGGATTGAAGCAATAAGATTATTTCTTGCTTATGCTTCATTTATGGGGTTTATGGTCTATCAAATGGATGTGAAAAGTGCCTTCCTGTATGGTACTATTGATGAGGAGGTCTATGTTTCACAACCTCCAGGTTTTATAGACCCAGACCATCCTTACAAGGTTTATAAGGTGGTGAAAGCTCTATATGGATTGCATCAGGCTCCAAGAGCTTGGTATGAAACTCTTGCTAAATATTTTTGAAGAATGGGTTTCATAGAGGGAAAATTGATCAAACTCTCTTTATTAAAAAGAACAAGGGTGATATTCTACTTGTACAAGTCTATGTAGATGACATCATTTTTGGTTCTACAAAGAAACAAATGTGTAAGGAGTTTGAAAAGCTGATGAAAGACCAGTTTCACATGAGTTCTATGGGAGAGCTTACCTTCTTTCTAGGTCTTCAAGTACAGCAAAAGCCAGATGGTATATTTATCTCTCAGGATAAATATGTTGGTGAAATATTGAGGAAATTCCAATTCACAGATGCCAAGGTTGTTAGCACACCAGTTGATAAGGAGACACACTTGCTATTAAAGGATCACAGTGGTGAAGATGTGGATGTGCACATGTATAGATCTATGATTGGGTCTCTGATGTACCTTACATCATCTAGGCCTGACATTATGTTTGTTGTTTGTGCCTTTGCAAGATTCCAAGTAAATCCTAAGGTGTCTCATCTCACAGCAGTAAAGAGGATTTTCAGATACCTCAAAGGTCAACCAAATCTTAGACTATGGTATCCTAAAGAGTCTGCATTTGATCTAGTAGCATTCTCAGATTCAGATTATGCTGGTGCAAGCATGGATAGAAAGTCTACAACAGGTGGTTGTCAGTTCTTGGGTTGTAGATTAATTTCTTGGCAGTGTAAGAAGCAGACTATGGTGGCCACATCTACTACTGAAGCAGAATATGTGGCAGCAGCAAGTTGTTGTGCTCAAGTTCTTTGGATTCAAAACCAGATGCTTGATTATGGGTACAATTTCTTAAACACAATTATACATATAGACAATAGCAGTACAATGTGTATCATTAAGAATCCTGTTCAACATTCAAAAACTAAACATATTGAAATTAGACATCATTTTATAAGAGACTGTGCTAAAAAGAAGTTAATAAAAGTTGTTAAAATACATACTGATGACAACTTTGCTGATCTCTTAACAAAAGGTTTTGATGTAGGAAGATTTCAGTACTTGGTAACAGGTATTGGAATGCTAAATCCTTCAAAAGATTAATGTCTAAGTGTTTTTGGTTTTTGTACTGCTAGTTGTGCTATTTGTATAGTTTGTACTGTTTGGTAATTTTTAGTACTGTTTCTGAATTTGTTAGTCAATTGTGATAACTGTTAAAAGAAAATATTGTGTATTATGTTTTCTTTGGTTTTGGACTAACATTTCAGGTTAAGAAAAGCTTTTTGCTTTGGATTGTGCTTTGGACAGTATGGTGGTTTGGATTGTCAAGTGTGAATACTTGTCACACAACAAATGGTAATTGATTCACCATGTCTAATTGACATAAGAATCAACTAGTCCAGATCAAACGGTTTCTGGTAAAGACTACTCAAATCCGTTTATGGTTGACAGTTTACCAAAAACTGGTTGGTTATCAACTCACCAAATCTAAGTGTGAAGAGTTGGCTAGTCCATAGCAAACGGCTATTGGTAAATACATCACAAATCCGTCCATATCTGATAGTTTGCTAAAAACTATAAGTGGACAAAAATGTTTTCAAATCCACATTAAAATTAAACCTTGATTTTATCTCTAAAAATTTTTGTTAACAGTTTGTACTGCTGGCTTCACCAGTTCGTACTGATTGTTGAAACTTCGTTCCTACTGAGTTTATGCTCTATGATACACCTTTCTCAGAAGGTCACACATCTGGAAGTGTTTAGAGCAGTTTGAAACTAAACAACTGAATTGATGGTAACTTGTACAAATTGTCATATTGGATGCTGAGCTTGGATGTCATATGTTCTAGTTCATCTGATGGTGAAGATTCTTCCAAACAGGGGAGGAATTAAAAGTTTGTTCTAGTTGCTGTTAAAGATGATTATGTAATTCAGGGGAGGAATTAAGAGTCAGAGAAATTTATTCATTAAAGAAGTGCATTCATTACATAAGCAAAAGTTTTGTTACAATCCTGGACTCAAAAACCAGCACAAACCAACCAACTACTAACACACAACCACTACTCTAGCTTCCTCTTTCCTTTGTCCTTGAAGTCTGGCATGGATTTGTGAACTCCTTTGCCATCGATTGAGTTCCACACTTTCCAACTAGGAAGTCCCAAAACTTGTTTGTCAGGTCTTGGAAGTGGTTGATGTCTTTTGGGCACTTGTACCTTACTCATTTTTGCCACAGCTTTCTCTATCTCTCTTGTCAATACAACTGATAGTGGAAGTGCTTGTTGATCATCATCATCAGAGGAAGTTGAAAGGTCATCATCAGAAGATACTTCTTGAGCTTTTGGAGATGGGTTTCTGATAGTCAGATTAGTGTAGTTCGGTGGAAAGTAAGATCTCCATCCATCACTTTCTGAATCTGAAGATGAATCTGATGAAATTTCAACAATGTTTGGATTGGATGAACTCATTGAGTTTGATAGTTGTAATTTGAAGAATGATGGGTTAGTATTGAGAATTTAAAGCTTTTTATAGAACCAATGGAGTTTTAAAGCAATTAAATGCAGGGTTGGTATTAGGAATTAAATTCTTTGGGTTGGTATTTGGAATTAATTCCTTACAGGAATAAATTTAATTATGGTAATTTTTGAGGAGTTGACCAAAAGAGTACGATATGTGAAGAAAATTCCTAAGTGTTTCGAGATTAAAGATAAGTGTTTGAAAGAATCCACCCCATCATATAACGTTGGAGTTTAATTCAAGAAACTTGTTGATTTGCATAGAAATCATAAGTTTATGGGAGGATTGTTGGGAATTAAATTAAGCAGTTAGTACGGTTCTTTATATGTTAGTACGGTTGAACAGTTGCTGAAGAATGCAAGAACAGTTAGTACTGCTGATGAAGAGAAGTTCGTACTGCTTACAAGATCAAGGTGAAACCGTGTGAAGATAAATATGGAATGGATATGATGTATATCTTATTTGTATAGAATGATACGAATATAGTTTACTTGTAAAGGACTCTTTGTGCTATAAAAAGAGATCCTCAGTTAGGGTTTTAATATATCCATACATCCCATACGTACAAGTATTATTAAGAGCTTCACGTTTATTCATTGTAATCATTCAATATATTGAATCAAAGTGTTTGGTTAAACAATTGTCTTGTTATTCTTATTGTTACATTCATACGATCACACAATTACCAAACACATATTCTTCTAAGTACTTGGTAGTAAATTCCGCGTGCTATCAAGTATATACTCAAAGTATCCCCAACACAACTCGTGTTTAGATCCGGTCATATAGTAAGGTCTACAAAAGCTAACACTGAATTTTAGCTCATTCGGATCCCGATCCCACACTTTTATGGTCATAAAGTTAGGTGGTCAGGCTATTTTTATAGTTTCTGGGCAATTTTCGGGGAAGTTTGAGAGGTCATAAGTTACTCGTTATAAATCCATTTGACGAACGGTTGGACTTTTTGGAAACTAGGCCAAGTGAACTTTATTTTATCTACTAGTGCCATTTTTCCATAGGGTTAAACATGGTCACATGGAACAAACCAAGGTTATCAGGATCGCGATCCTGCTCGTAGGATCGTACGATCCTACGATCCTACACACACAAAACGAGCAGGATCATTACGGGATAGTAATTCAGGTAGGATCGTTACAGGATCGTGGGATCGCTTGTAGGATCGTAGGATCGTGAACGATCCGATCCTGTTGGTAGCCTTTTTTTTTTTTTTCTCTTAAAAAAACTGTTTTTATCTAAAAAATATATATTTATAACATGTATAGATAAATAGTGTTAGATTGTCAATACAGAAGATATATGCTAAACTGTGTATAATTAAATATTGAATTTAGTACTATATGTTTCTAGTAAGTTATTATGCTAACTCGATATAAGTCTGACATGTCAAGCATATGGTAAACTTCGCAATGATTTAGTAGAAATATTGAATTTAGTACTATTCGCTGAGGTTTGAAGCTCAGCATAATTAAATATTGAATTTAGTACTATATGTTTCTAGTAAGTTATTATGCTAACTCGATATAAGTCTGACATGTCAAGCATATGGTAAACTTCGCAATGATTTAGTAGAAATATTGAATTTAGTACTATTCGCTGAGGTTTGAAGCTCAGCATAATTAAATATTGAATTTAGTACTATATGTTTCTAGTTTCGCAATGATTTCTTACACTTTCTAGTAAGATATATGCTAAACTGTGTATAATTAAATATTGAATTTAGCTCTAACATTAATGAGTATTGATTTCTAGTAAGTTATTATGCTGAGGTTGCTTAAAGAAGTAGCCATGCATAGGACAAGATGTCAAATGTAACTGAAATCATGGCGCTAATCCATAAGATTTTTGAGTTCTGTTTAATTTGTGACTATTTTGGTCGTGAACTTGATTTTAAGCTGCCACAAATAAAATCCTTGCAACAAATCGCAGAAATTATAAAACAAAGTTTGAAGTATGGCTTATGTTTTTGAGAGGAAGGTTTTTAAAAATGGTTTGTATACATATGTAAAGGAAAAGCCGAAAACGATCCTAGGTAGGATCCGATCCTACGATCCCGATCTTGCAAAGCCGAAAACGATCCTAGGTAGGATCCCGATCCTGACAACCTTGGAACAAACAGTTTCGACATTTAAAAAGTTTCAGTTTGAGCTGTTGGTTTTGGCCAGTTTTCGTCATAATTCAACCCTATGTATCTTGGTCGTTTTAGCTCCGTTTCTTAAGTTCTTTATATCCCCGGTTTCGAATTTAAGGGTACTAACATATTTTTAGTGCCTCGGAATATCTAGCTGGCTTCTAATGTCCGTTTTCACCCTTTGAAAAACCCTTAACAGCATCCTATTTTTCAGAAAATTAATTTTTAGATACCTAACTTGTAAATAGCGTAGTTTCTTCGTTATACATCCGTTTTAATCCATTCAAGCGACCACGTTTTCGCATTTGAGTCTATTTTCTATATTTATATTCTAATCTTACTCCCAACCTACTGATTTTTCAATATTTAACAAAATGAGACAGCTTCTCTTTAAAAATGTTTCAAAATGCATTTTCTAGTTTTCAAATCATTCAAAACCACTTCCAACAACTTCAAAACTAATCCTAACTCTTCCACCGATTTGTCAAGATTAAGGATTAACTAGTATGTTCCTGAACTATGTTTAGGACTTAGTTATTAGTTATAATTCATTATACTTATAAAAACATTACAAACATGTACTTAGGGTGATATATCCATATATATCATGAAATTTTCACAAAGCAAGTTATGTAGAGATTGTAAGAAAATAGTGGTGTGACTTACTTGAACCTAGAATGATTATGTGGAAATGAAGAACACTAATGTGCACAACCAAAAACCCTTAAACATTTGGTAACTCAACTATGAACCCAATTGAACTCTCTTGAACTCCTAAACTAGAAAAAACCAAATTTTCCTTGCTTGCTTCCTCCTTGTGGCCGATTATAGAGTGGTGAGTGAGAGTTGTATTGTGTTTTTGTGTGTGTAAGATTTGAGTGTAAGTGTGGTATTTATACAAAGGAATTTAGAGTCTTGGTCAAGCAGACACATCTTGGTCTTTGGTGGCTCCTTGTTTGCCAAAAATCAAGGGAAAAAGGGGGACAAGGTGGCTAGTCAAGCCACCAAAATGTTGGTCATGGTCTAAGTGTTGAATTTGGATGTGATTTGGTAAAAAAAAATCTTTAATGTATATGTTGTAACAAAAGGGGGGGGGGGCGGCACTTGTATATAAAAATAAAGTGTAATGTGAATTTTATGTAAAAATGTATTTCAAGTATGAATTGGGTGTTATAAATATGTATTGGTTATTAGTTTGGTAATTAACGGTAAATACGTATCTTTAAATAACGTTTGTAAAAGAATTAGGAAAATGTTTGAAAATGATTTTTGGTACATTTGAAATAATTTGAGGAGTATGAAAGGGCTTGAAGAATAATTGTTAGGAGTGTCGGGTGCGTTGGGTGTTTATTTAAATTGTAAAATGCGTTTATTAGTTTAATACTTGCGAGTAAGAACAATGAAAAAGCCCTAGTAATAAAATTATGAAGTGGACTGGTGGCAATGTACTGTGACGTCGTAGACTAAGTATAGTCTAAATTCATAGTGCACAAGAGGGTCATTCCTTGTTTTACGTTTATTTAACCAAATAGTTATACTAAAAAGTGTTCTTATAAAATTTCAAGATAGTAAATTAGAGTTTGAAAATAAATGTTGACGTGGAAAATTATGGGTTGTTACAGTCTTCCCCCGTTAAAGGAATTCAGTCTCTGAATTCAGCTCGTTCGTTCTACAGACGTATGTTCTCGTTTTAAGTGATCTCAGGATTTCCATGAGAATTCCAGCGAACCTTAACGATAGGAATTCGACTTTGTTGGCTTGGAACGTGGTATGAAATGGGACTAGCTTTTCAAGACAAGGTTAAGTTAAAGGTAGTGAAATAGAGAGTGTAATGGACGAGGCTTGCCGTATTGCGGTGATAAAAGATAAAACATTCGTTAGATAGAAATTCATAATAGTACATGAAACTTATACGATTGAACTTAAAGTGAAATGCAAAAGAAATACAACACTAGAGAGTTTAGGCTTCGGTATTCTTGTTCTTCAGCTCCGGGTAGTCCTTCCTGAAGTGTCCTATGTTTCCACATTCAAAACAGCTCCCCGGGATCCTCAGATTTGCGGGATTCCTACAGTCCTAGGTCTGGTGACCACGCTTCTTGCACAACCCACACGGTTCGCTGCAATGACCTAGGTGATGGAGATTGCATGTGTTGCAGTAGGGTAAATTCCCAGCATATCTTTTCTTGCTGGGTGGTCCTGTAGCATAGGCTCTAGCTTCTTTTCCTTTGTTTGGCTGTCGAACTTGATCGTTTCCCTGGTTGTCATCCCATTTTCTCTTGTTGTTGTTGTTGCTGCGGTTGTCGTTGTTATCATCTCGATCAGCCCTTCCTCGAACAAATTGGTCCATCAGGCTAAGAGACATTCGAATTGTCTCATCGAGAGTGCTCGGCTTAGAGGAGGTGACATTCCGCTGGATACTGGGTGGAAGTCCCCAAATGTACCTTTCAATTCTCTTGCGGGTAGTAGAAACCATTTCCGGGCAAAGAGTTTCCAGTTCATGGTATCTCTTAGTATAAGATGCAATGTCAATTCCTTTCACATCCAAGTTTCAAAATTCAATTTCCATCTTCTGAACCTCATTTCTCGGACAATATTTGGCTATCACCTTGTCCTTGAAATCAGCCCAAGGTATTTCGAAAGTAGTATCAATTCCTACTGACTGAGCATAAGCATTCCACCATGATAAGGAACCATCCAGCAAGGTACCCGTAGCATATTTCACCTTACAGTCCTCCGCGCAGTTACACATGCGGAAAACTGATTTCAACTTTTCTAACCATCTAACTAAGCTGACAGCCCCTTCTTTGCCAGTAAAATGCTGAGGCTGGCAGTTCATAAATTCCTTGTAAGTACAACCACGAGCCACGGGTTCAACCCTGGTCTCCGTTCCACTGGCTTCCCTGCCATTACTACTGTTGCGGAGAGTCTCGTTAGTGGCAACTTGTGCAGTGACTCGCTGAGCAACGAGTCTATCGATAGCAGCTGCACTTATGCTTTGTTTCTTTGGTGGCATTCTCTTCAAAACAAGAAAAGAATGGTGAGACGTAATAAAGACGTTTCCTAAAATCAGGTGCTCTAAAGTGGCTTGTCATAAAATGAAAACTTGATGTCGTGTTATGATTAGCTGGCGTGGTTCATGAGGTGATGTAGATGTTCTAAATTATAGGGCGAGTGTTCAAACTAGCCTTCCGGAATGGTTAGTAAGATAATCGGGAAATTGGTAGACTGTAACGGGTTTCAATGTCACGTAAAACGATATTACGTATGATTGTGAAAATTTTCAGAGGTCATTTGTATTATTCACAATATCTTGGAAATGTTTAAAGGACCTTCAAAAAGTACGAGTGTCCATTTAAAAGAAAAGTACTGTGACGAGAAAGTATTGTGATGCTAATGTGTTGGATGTAGATATGAATGTTCATGCAATGATTGTATATACACATAGAAATTTTGAAACCCTTAGAAATCGAGTAGAGAATCAATCTGGACATAATTCTACTATAACTACTCCCAGTATTGCAAACTTCACCTCTGAGTCGGACATAGGTGATCAGGCTATGTCCCACTGTCCCTGGTTGAATATAGGTGATCAGTCCATATTCCACCGAGGTTGAATGAATTTTGAAATGCTCAACTCAGTTATACTAATAATATGTCCCTCACATTTAAAGGCCGTTTTGAAAGACTAAGGCAAGTGACCAAACTCGAGGTCGAATGATGAGATTACGTAAGGAAAAGGCGTAACGCTGTGACATGTACGATACGTAAGCATACTTATATGGAAAACAATTATAGTAATCAACAAAAATAAGTTTGTATATTTGATCCGATAATAAGACACAAACCTCATCAAATATGTCAGCAAACAAATCACAAGTGAGGCATCAGCTTGGCAGGCAGGCACTTGACGGTCATAGGGTTAAGTTTTCGTAAAAGTAGTTATAGTCTAGGTTTTAAAAATACCTAGTTCTCTATAACCAAGGATCTGATACCAATTTGTAACACCCCCAAAATCGGGTCCAGCAGAAGCATACATGTCGCTGGGGTGCTACTAAATTGGTACCACAACACAGAGTAAAGGGAACGGATTTACCGTATCCGTTTAGAAAAAAAAATCATAATCAAAAGTATTTTGTTTTACATCGTTCAACGAAATGCGGAAATACAGGCCCATAAAAGAAATAAAGTGGTCCCCAAATAAATATTAGAGTATCTTGATCCTATAACCATGCCATGCCATGCCAAAAGCCGCCATAGGTAAGCTAACACTTTAAAGAACATGAAAATACATGCTAAAATGTGTCAACACGAGGTTGGTGAGTTCATAGATTTAAGTAAACAACAAGTTATGTATGGACCACAAGATTTCAACAACCAATGTATTCCAAATATAGAAAGAGTTACTGTTGTATTAAGCTCATGACACCGAAGCCTTAAGATTTCTGGTTTGAGCATCCGTTTGACATACCAGTCAAGTGGGGAAACCACACGGATACCCAAATTTTCTGGTAGATGTCCACCTAGGACACCCAAGGTTCCTCAAATGATTATGCGTCCGTTTGACATACCAACCAAGTGGGGAAACCACCCGGACGGGGAGTTCAATCCCAATAGATCTATTCACAACATTCGCGCTTAACGGGTCATAACATAGGCAATATTTAATAGTTTAATGCACTTGTGTCAATAAGAAAATAATCAAGTGTGTAACAGGTAAACACATAATGCATTCGAGTAATCAATCAAGTATTTCAGCCAATCAGTAATGTTTGAAAAAAAGACAAATCACGTTTCAAGTAAAACAAGCATGGAGTTTAAGTATAAACGAGCATGTATTCTCCCCCAAAACAATTATAAAACAAGTAAAAATAGGGGCCATGAACTCACCTGGAACAACCGATATGATAACAAAAGGAAAGTGCATGGAATTGAGGCTCAAAAACTACTCGCAACCTAATATGAATGATATGTCTTAGGTTCGGCAAAAGGTCATGTATGCAAGTTTACTCTCTAATATATCACCCGTACATGTTCGTTGTAAAGTTTGGTGGTTAAAAACGTATTTACATTATGGTGCTCATTTAAATATCAAGTATACACATTTATATGTCGTCACTAGTTCATCTCGTAATTGAAGTGTGGTCGTTTTGTTAATAAGTATCTTAGACAATCACCGACGTGCTTTAACAATATTCTATGATAGTTGTCTAAGTGATTTTTGATAAAAATAAAGTTTTACGTCAAAATATACTTTGTTAGATTTCTGAAAATGACCAAGTGGACTAGTAAAGCTAGTCGTAAAACAGTGGTTATTAAGTATTATTGAACCAACTCAGTGGATTTAGAAAGTATATAGTAAGGTCTACAAAAGCTAACACTGACTTTTAACTCATTCGGATCCTGATCCCACACTTTTATGGTCATAAAGTTAGGTGGTTAGGCTGTTTTTATAGTTTTTGGGCAGTTTTCGGGGAAGTTTGAGAGGTCATAAGTTACTCGTTATAAATTCATTTGACGAACGGTTGGACTGTAATATCCCGTAAAATTTCCCACCTAATTTTAAATGATTAACAAGAGTAATCTATCGTCACGATTTAATTAACCATTTTTACGGGCTAAATTTTTGCTTTTATTCAACTATGATAATCTAAACGTCATAACACGTTCGCACATTCTTTATGTCACCCTCATTTGTGCGAACCTTGATAGTCTAGTAATCGCGAATTAAATTAACACGTTTAACATTTAACGTTGTACGTTTCGTCATATAACCAAACTCGTTCAAATGATTTTCCGAACTTACGAAAATCCCCCTAAACACTCACTAATGACATTGGGCCACCCTCAGCAACCCAACATACCAAACGGACCCTTATTATTTTCGTTTCTTTCCTTCATTGGGCCTAGTCCACCAAACGAGCCCAATCACAAACCAAAGCCCAAATTTTATATATATAACTTTCGTTTTGGCTGCCACAAGGACCGATCACTTTGGCCAATTTACGAGCAATCTAGCTTAACAACAACATAATATTTTTACATCACTCAATTCTCAACCCAGCTGAGAATCGAGTGTGACAAACCATATTTCGAAATTCAATTATTTACTTGCTTAAAATCCATCCAAGCTTAGCCAATAACCACGAGTTGATATTTGTTCAACTTGACTCAAAATTACATTTTGCCTAGAGAATTAATTCGTTCGACCTACAAATGACTCCAAACGAGCCACACTTGGTCTTGGTCACCTTCCTACATTTACTTAAACCTTGGAGTACACCAACGAGCCACAAAAACCAACATTAAAATGCATTTGTCTCCTTGCTTTTGATCCTTATGCGTCGGCTAACACAACCACAAGAAACCATCATTGCCACTTTTGCAATAACCTACTGCCACACTCTATCATGATGAGAAAATATCACTATCACGTCTTGAAATCTTGTTGACCTTTCAAATACACCAAACGAAAAGCCAACAACAAGGCATGATTAATATTTGTTTCTTTCTTTTGTTCGAACTAGCACAAGGACGATTCTGATATTAATTTCCCTTTGATCTCATCATTTTCACCCATGTGCTACAAACCAAACCAACCCTTGATATTTCATGTGGAATCGATTCATAGACAACAAGAAACGACACTAGGACATGATGACTCTCACACACCACACCCAACCTTTATTACACACTCAAACTTTCACACGTCACCTCAAATCATGATTACAACTTACAATATAAAAACTCCTTTTCTTTTCTTTCACCTCATACGTACACACACTCATACTTGCCTCATTTCATTTCAAAGTCTTTTCCTTTTTCTCTCCTACGTACACACACATCTACAACAAACATTTCTAAGTCCTTGGAAGTTGCTGAGGACGAATAGCTTTGGCTAAGTTAATACAAGCTTGAGACGTGGTCTAGGAAAACCAAGAGGCGTTCTTGTATCTTGGTTAGGTCTTTAATCAAGTGGCACAAGTCATTTAGAAGGCACCGATCTCTACATCACATTCTACCCCACCCCATATTACTTCATTCCACACTCCAAACCACATCAAACTCACTCAATCAACCTTTTTAAATCCTTTGCTTACTGCTTCTGTACGAGAAGACCAAGCCGGATTCTAGGTGATCTCAAGTGTGTACGAGTCATCCCAAGCTCACACAACTCTCTCTAAGGATCTACAACTCAGAATGATGAGTCCTTGAAGACCAGAAGAATGCCAAGTATCGGGTTATCATTTTAACGAGCATCAGGGATTCTCGTTGGTCCTAATTCACTCCTGCACGTTTATTACCCAACCTAGAAGTATGGTGAGTTCCTCAACCTCGACTACAATTCATTTCGAATCACTCTTTGATTATTTCATATCGCATGTATTCACACGAACGTATATGTTTGTTTATTTATTTTTACGTGCACAATATGGTTCTTTAGCTCAAACCTTGTCTCATCTCGTTTTTGAGATACCAAAGATCACGTGTGAAAACTCACAACACAACCATGCATTCGAATCATGCACAAACGAGACCCTTTTTGATTTTGCATCTCACGTACAAAGCATGTAACCCAAAAAGACTTAGAATTTTTCTAAGTATTTTGACACAAAACCGTCCCCACTCGCCCTAAATTTGGTCTCGTATTTTTGAAATCACACAAGTAACCCACCAATATTTTAGCATGGATCGAAAGACCCCATGACTGGCTACAACTTTCGTATTTTGACTCCAACATTTTAAACACAACCCGACACTTTAAAAAGGCTCATTTTAATCGCCACTTTACTGGGTAATAACACTTAGAATATTTCTGGTGTTTTTTTTTTCAGAAATGAAACTAGCGACCAGGCCAACTCATGGTCAGTTTAATTCGAATTTTGACAAGTAACATGGGAATATTTTTTCAATAATCCATAGAAGACCTGGAAATCTACACTTTTCGAGTTATAAGAATCTCATGATAACTTCAACCCATCACTCAAAATGACCCATTTTAAACTACCATCGCTAACTTGTTTACTAGGAACTATTTTCTAAAAATATTATATTTTTCGGTTTTGGGCTAAGTTAAAGCCCAACAAGACCTTACGATTTACAAGCCCACTGGACCCATATGTAATATTTCTAGAGTCACGAAAATAGCCCAAGTTCAGGCCCAAAAGTGTTTTCATGCCCTCGCCACCAAATTTCTTAACAGGCCTTGTTTTATTTCGTTTTAAGGCCCATTAAATCGAAAATAATCATTCTGGTCAATCAAGCAGTTGACTTAAGCTTTAATAAGCCTAAATAAGCTTCAGAAATTTTGTAGAATTTTTCCACAAGTTTTTATGCGTTTTGGACTAAAAATGTAAACCTTTTCACTTAGAAGGACTTTTTTTGCCAACTGGTTAAAACTAGGGTCTGAACCTGTCAAAACAGAATACTTAGGGTGAAAAATGATTTTATATTAAAGTATAAACTCAGTTTGTCATTTGGGTTAAATATGGACCAAAAATGTAACTTTTGGTTAACAAGGTACTAACGGTGCAAACCTATACCGTTAGGGTTTAAAATGTAATTTTTATGAAACATCAGGGGCTGATCAATACAATAACATATTCTAAATCAAAGAAATGAATTCTCACCATTTACCTTCATAATTTGTAATATTCCAAACCCGAACACGAATAATTAAGTATACGTTATATAACGATCTTAACGATTTTGAACCAACATCTCGTTCCACCCATTTCGGAACAACAATCCTCATGACTTCTGAATAATATTGTTGGAATATTATTTTTGAACTCCAAACCTCTTAAATCAATCACACTCACATCACCGATCAAATCGTCATACGATTCCTCATATCACATTCGTTATTCATGCTAAGTCGAATACTCAAACGTTATTATTATCCAGGTTGTGTGTGAAACTGTCCTGAATTATCTATCCAACCAACAACTCAACTCAATCATTGACAACTCAAGGTGAGTTTATAGCCCCACTTTCCATTACTTAACTGTTTTATTAACTCTTTGGGGGAGATACATGCTTAAACTACTTGCTTTTACTTTAACAAGCACTTTTACATACTACTGTGAGTTATCGCCCCACTTTTACTCGTTATAATTGTTTTATAAATGCTTTGGTGGTGATACATGCTTTATACTTTTACAAGTACTCTTATCTATATACATGTTACTGTGAGTTCCATAGACCACTCTTTTACCTATTTTGAATTACTTATGGTGGAAATACATGCTTGTATTTCATATAAGCTTTACTAGTTTACCTTTAACATTATACTCAGTTGATAAACCATTCTACTTGATATTGAAACGTAACACTTACTTTTACTTACAAGGACACTATAAACTTTTGAACTTATGAATCCACTTTTATACGCTTTTATATCTCATGGAGAGGTACCTATTATAAACATGATCACAAGTGATTTTCAACTGTATGCTATACCTGATTCACTATTGCCTAAGTTTACCTTTATTGCCATGTTTGAAGTCCCTCATATCATGAACCTTAATCACTTGCGAGTGAACGTAAATAATTGTGAATAGATCTATTTGGGACTGACAATCCCCGTTTGGGTCTGCTAGGATGAGCCACCCAAGCGCACTTTATTTAAACAAACTTATAGGTTATTGGCAAATACCTATCCCGAGGGCCTATATATTTTACATCATTCTTGATGCCAGTTAAACATTGAGTGTCATGAGGCTTAGGGCAATAGAACGATACTGTAGTCATGATACAGTATTGCCAATATTTTATCAAACTTGAACTTGTATTTACTATATAGCAGAAAATCACTACTTGGCAAACTATAACTATTTTTTTGTTGACCTATTTAGGGCAACCCAACCAACTATGGGTGTATAACAACTTAACCCACCACTTACTTTATAACAAACCAACTATGGGTGTATAATATCGTAACCCATCGCTTATTTTATTAATAATTGTATTTATTACAATTATTACCTAAACTTGGAAATATTGATAATCAACTGATTTTATTCAAACTCTATGGATTCACTCACACTTTGATTTTTGACAATCAACTGGTTTAACTATAAATACTATGGTATTACTCACCCTTTGACTTCGATAATCAACTGTTTATTTACAATTGCTATGGACTCACAAACTCTTTGATTTTGAAAATCAACAGTTTTTACTTACAAACTCTATGAACTCACCAACCTTTGTGTTGACGCTTTTAGCATGTATTTATCTCAGGTCCATAATGAGCAGGGATGGCACGGAGGAGCACGGATACTATGAAGGCTATAGATTTTATTATCATTCGAAAACCTATTTAATAAACTTTGAAACCACTGGGACATCATTTTGTAAACTCTGATATTCGAATGATAAATCTTTTAAAAACGACTAAATTGGTGATCGTTTTCTACTATTCAACTGTTGTGCCATGAAGTAACACCCAATTTGAATCCCGCTGCGTATCACGAAATTGGGGGTGTTACAGATTGGTATCAGAGCTACAGTTATAGAGAAACGGGTCTAAATGAGGTCCGAACTATAACTACTTTTACAAACAAAACATTTTATAGCCTTACGCTCTCCGTGCTTACCATCCGCCAGACGCTTATGTGACTTCTAGATAGTTTTGCTACACCAACACTCTAATATATTGATATATATACTCATCAACTATTTCGAGTACCGTACCAACCGTCCCTAATTATCTTACTCATATCTTTATAGATGCGTGTGAAATACTTTTCCCGTATTTCCGGAAAATCCACGCATGAATTATTTTGTGGATTAATATGAGTGTTAAATTAGAAATTCTTAAGTAGGATGGTTTACAATGTCTTTATTTGAATGATTGGGATGCCTTCTATTTAAATAAAGAAATTGTAAAGCGCCGAACCATAAGTTTATATTTCCTTATTTACATTGTTTGGGACGCCTCTTTATGTAAATAACGAATTATAAATAAGTGGGCTTATTTGTATCTGTAATGACACGAGTATGAAACCAATAATCACGAAAATTCATCAAACACACAGCATAACTCTCATTAGAAACCATAAATATTGATACATAATGATATGATTAGCATTGGTAATGCTAACATTACAAATATCACTAAGAAAGGCATAACATCACCAATCGGTTGACCCGCTATGCCAATGAAAAACACCACTACACCAGCAAGAGCAAGAACCACGACTGGGTGCAACACCTTGAATATCCTATACGACAAGAATACACAAGTATTAACGCAATAAAACATTAATACATGGTGTTATTATACAGGTTCAAAGTAAAACTCCTATCGTAATACTAACTCTTACCCCCATATTTCATCCGCACTGACGACCAAAACCACGAGTGCTATGAGAAGCGCTATGACCTCGGCCAAGGACTCCAGATCTTCATCTGGGACGTAAGCCAAGAAGATGGCTGCAGCAGCATACATAATTACAAGAACGGTGTAGGTGTAAGACATTTGAAAATTTTGGGAGGAGAGGAATTGTGTGGAGTGAGGAGTGAAAGCTGGCGTATATATAGGAGAAATAGCCGGTAGGATACTATCCTAGCCAATTGCGTTTACTATTCCTCACACAAGGACAAACAAGATTTCTCATCCCCTAAAGCTGGGATTCAGCAACTTTCTCTACATACATCCTCACCCCAATATCTCTGTGTAAGAATCTGTTATCAACAAAACTCTTTTGTTTCGGGTAGGTTACCCGCACAGATCCTTATAATTGAAAACTGTGTGTAATTTCAAACCATAAAAGAATAACAATAGTCATTCCAAAAGAAATTTTTTCCAAGTTGTGTTAACTGTGGAAATAATAAATTTCACATGAGATCATAATGGTTCCATCCACTATTAAGACATTATGAATTACACAATGGTCCTACTTATTCCTATAACGTTGTGAATTTCACGATGCTCCCTCTAAACTCCCAGACATTGTATGTGATTACAATGGTCTCAAAATTATTTCGTAACCTTAAGTCTTACCACTTTGAATTTATCACAAAACTCTAGTAGTCTCTATTTTCCTTAGCAGACACTGTAAGTAAATACAGTGGCCTCTACTTTTCTTGGACACTGTAGGTGATACAGTGGTTCCTATATTTCAACCTCAGGCACTGTAAATCCTACAGTAATCTCAATTACATTCCAAACACTGTAAATGAAACAATGGGCGCATTTATTTCCAAAACATGGTTACTAATCTAAATGTCGTAACGTGTTCCCACATTCTTAATGTCACCCTCATTTGTACAAACCTTGATAGTCTAACCATCGCAAACAATATAAACCAAGTACCACCTATAACTTAATGAAATAATAAAACGCGTGTAGTTAAACATTTCGGACTCACGAAAGCCAAACCAAACACACCCTTGACACATTGATTCTCGGCCCATTGCTAACAGCAACCCAACACACCTTTGTTTGTCATTGGGCCTTTATCATTAAAAAAAAAAAAAAAAAAAAAAAAAAAAAAAAAAAAAAAAAAAAAAAAAACTCGAACCCAACTCTATTTAAGCCCAGAGACTTAAGATTTATTTCTAATCTAATCGGCTCATGCCCGTTTACTTTGGGTCGTTCACTTAACAACCTATCAATATTTTTACACGTCTCGATTAAGCACTTACCAAAGAATCATGTGTGACAAGTCTTTTCCAATTACTCGATCATGTGATGACCAAGCTATCATCAAAGCTCAACTCAACTGTCATGTTCTCAAATTGCTTCAACTAGGCCAAAAATCATATATTGCCTAATTACTTTGTTCCATTCGAGCTCCAAACAACCTCAGCAAACTCAAACGAACCCCCACCTAGTTATTTGGCCATGTTTTATGTTGTTGAACCCTTTGTGGACTCGACTACAACCAAAACAAACCAACCTTGGTGTTTCTATTTTGTCCCCAACAACGGTTAACAAACCCAAGGAACAAAATGATTTTTAGCTACAACACATTTCATCTTATGGCATATTGATTTCCCCTCCTAACTCCCATACTTATCTAACAACTTGAATATTTTGTACAATAGATACAAACAAATTATTAACGTAAGACACGGTTTTATATATAAAGCAACCAAATTTTATTTCACATTCGTAAAAAAAATATATATATATATATATATATATATATATATATATATATTATATATATATATATATATATATATATATATATATATATATATATATATATATATATATATATATGTATACTTTTTACTCAGAAGCAAACTGATTCATCATCTACAAAAACTTGTAACCGATTCTGTGTTGTCACTTAAAACTTTATTTAACAAGTTTTTTTTTTCTTTACAAAAGCTGAAGTTCAACAACTTTCTTTACATTCATCAAGTCATCATCCGAAACCCTCATTGTTAAAAATCTATTACTTACAAACTCTTTGTTTGACGGGTAGGTTACCCCACAGATTTTTGATTTTCAAAAATTATGAACCATGTTTATTTTCAAAACGCGATAGAATAACAATCTTCATTCATGTTAGGAATATGAATATTCAGTTGAAGACTCGGTCACCCCGAGTACTTATTAGCACATCATAGCTCGTAGGATAACTAGTAATATTAGTAGTAGTATAGTTATTAGTAATAGTATTGTGGAGTGAGTCGGGTCTTTACCCTCTGTCAGCTCGCACCACAGTCCACTAGGGACATATTATGTAGTAGTATAAATACTCCCTTCCCACCCATGGGAAGGGTTGGACCTTTCAAGCTAATAGATTACTAGTTCCTTTCTCTCTCTAAAAGGCTCCCAAAACTCTCCTACTTCTCTCTAGAATTCTTACATATTCGATCCAAGCAAGCCTCAAACTAGTAATTCTTGTATTGTGAATACCCTACAATTGGTATCAAGAGCCATGGTTAGGTCCATGAGAGTTGGTATTCACGGATTTGTGTAGCTTTTGAGTTTTTTCTTCTTGGTTCGATTTGTAGGTTTAAGTTTTCTTTTGGTTCGGTTTGATTAGTAGCATAAATTTCATTTTGTACTTTGTCTAGAGATTAGAAGTTGTTTTATCTTGTATTTGTGTAGCTCTTGAAGTTTTTTTTTTTTTTTTTTTTTGGTTCGATTTGTAGCTTTTTAAGTTTTTTTTTGGTTCGGTTTGTTTAGTAGCATAAATTTCACCTTGTACTTTGTTTAGTGATTAGAAGTTGTTTTACTTTGTACTTTCTAGCTTAAGAATAGTATTAGAGTGGTATTTGGTGGTTGGATTAACATATCTAAGAACGGTGTGGTGATTTTGGGGAAATTCGAGGGTATTTGTTGCATTGTTCTTGGCAGCGGTTTGTCTATTGGGGACGAACTTTGGACTCGGTTTGTGTCAATTCTTGGATTCGGTTTGTCCTATTACTCGTTTAGGCAAAAAGACAAAAGGTAGTGAAAGCGACGTGCTTGGGAGTTTGTGTCTACTCGGTTTGTCCCTGCTGCGCGTACTCGGTTTGTCCCAGCTACGTATACTCGGTTTGTGTAGACTCGGTTTGTCTCTGAGAAATTTACTCGGTTTGTACGTACTCGGTTTGTCCCAGCTACGTATACTCGGTTTGTGTAGACTCGGTTTGTCTCTCAGAAATTTACTCGGTTTGTACCTACTCGGTTTGTCCCAGCTGCGTGTACTCGGTTTGTGTAGACTCGGTTTGTCTCTGAAGAATTTACTCGGTTTGTGTAAATTTACTCGGTTGTGTCTACTCGGTTTGTCCCAGCGGCGTGTACTCGGTTTGTGTAGACTCGGTTTGTCTCCGAAGAATTTACTTGGTTTGTGTCTACTCGGTTTGTCCAAGTTAAGTAGACTCGGTTTGTCTCTAAGGATTTTACTCGGTTTGTGTAGACTCGGTTTGTCTCTGTTGAATCTACTCGGTTTGTATCTACTCGGTTTGTCTCTCAGACTTGTATGCGGTTTGTGTCTTGGTGATTTTAGAAATTCCCGCGAAAGATTCAATTTCTCGGTTAAATCACAAGATCTGTAAAATCCCGTAGTTACTATGGCTACCACATCAAGTACATCATCAGATGATATTCAAGCAGCAGGATCTGACACTCGTCCACCTATGCTAGATAGGACGGATTATGAGTCTTGGGCACAACGAATAAGACTTTACTGCTTGGGAAAAGATAATGGTGTTAACATTCTTAAGTCAATTGACGAAGGACCTTATCAGATGGGTACCACCAGAGACGTTGTTACAACTAGTGAAGATGGGACTGTAACCTTGGGCATTGATAGACCTAGAAACTATAATGATCTTAATGAAGAAGAAAAGAAGAGGTATGATGCTGATATTAGAGCCTCAAACATAGTCATTCAAGGTCTTCCAAAGGATGTATACAAGCTCATCAATTTTAACACTGAAGCCAAGGCTGTGTGGGACAACGTTAAAATGTTGTTGGCAGGGTCAGAACTCACAAAGGAAGATCGTGAGTCACAGCTGTATGATGAGTTCGAGCATTTCAAAATGAACCCAGGAGAGAATATCACAGATTACTATGTGAGATTTCATAAGTTGGTGAATGATATGAGGATGATCAGAATGACTATGCCCAATATCCAACTTAACTCAAAGTTTGTGAACAACATGACTCCTGAATGGGACAGATTTGTTACTGCCGTCAAACTCAACAAAGGTTTAAGGGATACTAACTATGAACAGCTGTATGCTTACCTGCAACAACATGAGAAGCATGCTCTCTATGATCGGGTGCTGAGAGAAAAGTTGAATCCTTCAACTACAAATGACCCACTGGCATTCATGACAAACATACAACCAACAATCCAATCATCATCAAATCCAAGCTATCACCAACTTCACTCACAAGTACCTGCTATGAGTTCACAACTTGACTCAGGCTACTCTCAGACCGACAAAATGATTGACAACCTCACCAATCAAGTATCTCTACTGGTTCAACAGTTTCAAGCATCACTCCCTCAGACCAACAATCAGTTAAGGAATTCTTCCAACCCACGCAATCTAGCAATGGTGGAGGATGGGAAAATTGTGGTTCAGAATGTGCAAGGGAGAGCTGGTAGAAACATGGGTCGAGGTTATGTGCAGAATAGAGCAGGGAATGCCAATCAGGGGCAAGGGAAACAGATCAAGTGTTATAATTGTGGGGGGCTTGGACACATTGCTAGAAACTGCAATCAACCTAAACGTCCTCAGAACTCAGATTACTTCAAAGACAAGATGCTGTTAATGCAAGCTCAAGAGAATGGAGCTGTATTGGATGAGGAAGAGTTATTGTTCTTGGCAGGAGATGGAGGAAATACTTTTGATGAAGATGTGGATGAGAAACCTGTTCAGGATCTAGCACTTAATGATCCTAACATCTTCAAGGCAGATGACTGTGATGCATTTGACTCTGATGTGGATGATGAACCTACTGCTCAAACAATCTTCATGGCTAACCTGTCTTCCCTGGCTTCATCTCGTCAAGCCGGTCCTTCTAATGCATCCGTGATATCTGAGGTACTAAAAATTTATGACACATATAATATAGTCGAGGGACAACCGATTCCCGAAGAAGTACATCAGACAGTGGTTTCTGACTCAAGTAATGTTGATATGGAAGATAGCAATATTGTTTCATATGAACAGTATTTGAATAGCAACAACTCGCCTGATGTACCAAATGGTGAATCTTTTGTCAATATGAATGTGTGTGCTATGAGTAATGCATGTGCCTTAGATAATGCAGGAAATATAGATAAAGCATATGTGTACCATGAGAACAAATTGCCTGTCCCTGATGATAACTTGATCACTAGACTAAACATCTATAAATAACAAGTTGCTATGTATGAACAGCGTGCTAAGTTTGAGCTTAATGATCGTGAGCAAAAATTAGAAGGTCAAATGAGTACACTTATTAAAGAGTCTAGAGTGCGAGAAGAAACATTAAAACTAGAGTTGTGTTCTTTGAAAAGTCAGCTAGAACAATCTGTCAAACAGAAACAGGAAGCACAAAAGTGTGTAACAACACTTAAGCAAGAATTCAAACAAAAAGAAACAACTCTTTTAAATGATTTCTCTAAACTCAAGACTTTAAAAAATAAGCTTGAAGATAAGTTGTACACACAAAATCAAACCATACAAACTGCTCAAATGATTCATAAGCACAGAAAGTTGAGTGATAAGCATAGTAAAATCATGATAGGTGAACCTAAGTCTACCATCCTTAGGGACATGAAAGTACTTCAACCAGCCCTATATGATGGTAATGTGATGCTTATGCCTATTCATGACCAACCTGAGCATATCTACACTAATGAAGAGGATGAGTTAAGTGATAAAACGAGGGAAAAAATGAATGAGAAAATGAGGGATCCCGAGTGCATAGCCAGACGAATAATAATCAAACCCCATGATTATTATGAGGAAAATCGTTTGACTGTGTTTGCTCCTCAAAAGAAGTTAACACCTGAACAGATATTTTGGAAACAAGATAGTGAAAAACTTAAGGAAGATAAACTTAAGGCCAACACCCCCCTCATTAGAAAAGTTGCATCCATAACGGTGTATCCTCCCAATACACCTAGGAATCTGGTGCCTTTGTCTCTTCCCACTGAATGCAAAACCTTTATTAGCTTATATGTGCTTTGGCAACTATTTGCTGATTTTGATAAAACATGTAAGAAGAGAATCACACCAACCGGCATTACTGAGAGGGAGAGGTGTTTTGAACATGCAAAAAGGTGTTACTTAACTGAGGTCATGCCATTCTTTAAACTACTTAAAGAACATTTTGAAGGGTTGCAAACTGCCCTTAAAGTCGAAATAAAAGAAATGGAAGTAGTATTTAAAGACATGGAAAAAGAGGTGAATGAATATGCAATAGAGCTTAAGAGTCGAGAGATTGAAAGAAAAAACATACTCATTACTAACGACAACTTGATTGCTAGATGTATTGCACAAGATGTATTTTACACTGTTACTGATTCTGCATTGTCTGCTTGTCAATTTAATGAGTATGCTATTGCGTTGAATGTCACCCAGAATCGTGTTGTTGAGCTTGAGGGGGAGAATTTAAAATTGCTTGAAAAAATTCAAAATGATGACCATGATAATATGGTTAAACGTTTTTCAAAATTGGAAGTTGAATACCTTAATTTACAATTGAAATATCAACATTTAAATGAAAAACATAAGATATCGAATGACAAGACATCCTTGGATGCTCCTGAATTTGATACTTATTTTGAATTAAGCAAACGAGATGAGACAATTCAAGCTCACACGAACACGATTCGACTGCTGAGGGCCCAAATTGCCAAATTGAAATCCAACAAGTGTGAAGTATATGGCACCAATAAACCTTCGTCTACAGATTCTCAGAATTTTCAATATCAAAATACCATAAATAAGTTACATTATGAAAATGAGTGTTATCGAGAAGAAAATTCAAAGGTTAAACAACATTTCAAAGAGTTATATGATTCTATTAAAGTTACAAGAAGCAATCATAATGATCAAATAACCTCTTTGACAAATGAAATTGAGAATCTTAAGGCTCGGGTGAAAGGTAAAATGCCATGCACCACTTGTAATTGTGATACACCAAAGGCTACTGATAGTAAAAAGTATGATGTTGATGTTGGGCGTATTCCGTTGAAGCTTAGAAATAACAGCCTTGCCCATCAAACATATCTAGATCATCTTAGAGGAGGCCTTGACACACTTCGTGAGGTAGTTGAAGAGGATAGGAATGATAAGCCACTTGATCAAGCAGTTGTCTATGCATGCAAACTCACGAAAAGGATTCAGGAAAACTTAGAATATGCCATAGGCTCAATTCCTAAGTTTAGAGGCCATAGAGATAGATTTGTTGCATCATCATCCAATGTTGTGAACAAGCATGTAGCCTTTGATCTACCACCCAAAACATCAGAACCCAACACATCATTATCAGGAAGACATGTGACAGAAAAACAAACTAATGTTACCTTCGATGCTTCTACAGGAGTAAAAAGTGACACCCAAGCTAGCGGGTCAAGGTCTAGAGGAAATGAAAGAAAGGATATGACTGCGCCAGCTAAGAATGATCACTTGAAGAATGTAGAAGCCCAACCTAGGAACAATAAGTTTGCAATGAGTAGGATGAATCGTGTTGATTCTAGTATCAAAAGTACTGTAATTAATTCGAATTCTAATGCTATCTGTAAAACTTGCGACAATTGTTTAATTTCTGCTAATCATGATGAATGTGTTGTGTCTTTCCTGATGTCGTCGGCATCATCCCATGTTAAGAATGGTAGGATAACTGAAGCATGCAAAAAGGTTTGGAAAGCAACAGGAAAAACATTTGCTAGCATAGGCTATCAATGGAGACCCACTGGAAGGAAATTCAATTTAGGAAAACAGTGCTCGTTACCTAAAATGAATAAGCATAAAATTGTGAAAGTTAAGGAATGGAGACCCACTGGAAGGAAATTCAATTTAGGAAAACAGAGACCATTACCTAAAATGAATATGCATAAAATTGTGAAGAATAAGGAATGGAGACCAACTGGTAGAATCTTGCCTTTAGAATCGCAATGCCTTCCATCTAGGTCTTGTCCTGTCTCAAGTTCTGTCTCCACAGTAAAGATAGTAGCATCTGTGAAATCTGTGGTTCCTGAATATGTGTGTGCTGACCAAATGGACCCCAATTACACTTGGGGATCCACATTTTTCAGTTATCCATTGTTGTCTGGTTTCAAATGCAGGTCGTACAAATCGTCCTATGGTATTTGGACTCAGGCTGCTCAAAACATATGACTGGAGATCGCTCACGGCTCAAGAACTTCGTGAAAAAGTTTATCGGGACAGTTAGATTTGGGAACGACCACTTTGGTGCTATTATGGGTTATGGAGATTATGTGTTTGGTAATAGTGTAATCTCAAGGGTATATTATGTGGAAGGACTAGGACACAATCTGTTTTCTGTGGGTCAATTTTGTGATTCAGATCTGGAAGTGGCTTTCAGAAAGCATACATGTTTCGTCAGAGAATTGGATGGTTTAGATCTCCTCAAGGGCAGTCGGGGCACCAATCTATACACCATCTTGATTGAAGAAATGTTGAAGTCCTCTCCTATATGCTTGCTTTCTAAAGCCTCCAAAACAAAATCATGGCTGTGGCATCGTCGTTTGAACCACTTGAACTTCGGTACCATAAATAATCTTTCCCGTAAAGATCTTGTTAGAGGGATGCCCAGACTGAAATATGAGAAAGATCATCTCTGCTCTGCATGTCAACTGGGTAAAAGCAAGAAACAAACCCACAAGCCTAAAACCATCAACACCAACATGGAAGTTCTTCACACCCTCCACATGGACTTGTGCGGTCCAATGAGAATACAAACCATAAATGGAAAGAAGTACGTTCTGGTGATAGTAGATGATTATTCTCGGTTCACATGGGTAAAGTTTTTGAGAACCAAGGACGAAACTCCAGAGGTTATCATTAAACTGATAAAACAGCTGCAAGTAAGGCTAGATAAAACTGTCAGAATCATCCGCACAGATAATGGTACTGAGTTTGTTAACCAACAACTCCGTAATTTCTATGAAAGTATTGGCATCACGCATCAGAAAAGTATCCCTCGCACGCCTCAACAGAACGGGGTGGTTGAACGAAGGAACCGTACTCTGGTGGAGGCTGCAAGAACCATGCTTATATTTTCAAAGACACTGATGTTTCTCTGGGCAGAAGCTATTGCAACAGCATGTTACACTCAAAACCGATCCCTAATTCATCCGGTTCATGAGAAGACTCCCTTCGAGTTAATTCATAACAAGAGACCAGATCTTTCCTTTCTGCGTGTGTTTGGTGCTCTTTGCTATCCAACTAACGATAGTCAAGACTTGGGAAAGTTAAGAGCTAAAGCAGATATAGGTATTTTCGTTGGATACGCACCAGACAGTAAAGGGTATCGAATCTACAATAAAAGGACCCGTAAAATCATGGAAACCATTCATGTTACGTTCGATGAGCTGAGTGAGCTACCTGTTTCAGGACAAATCAGTTCTGGACCCGATCTTCACCTTTTGTCTCCTGGACCCATTAGTTCAGGACTTGTACAGGATTCCACGCCTGCAGATTCTTATGTGCCACCTACATGTGAGGAGTTGAAGAAGTTATTCGATCCTATGTTTGATGAATACTTTGAGCCAACAAATGGAACCATCCCGAGTGAACCAGCTATAATTCCTATGGATGAGGTTCTAGCCCCACAAGATTCAGAAGGCCCTGCAGCTTCAGTATCTGTTAGTCACAATGCTCCTGCTGCCAGTCAGTCGCCTTCGTCATCAAACACTCAAACTTCTCCAGTAATGCAAGAATCTTCAGATAATAATTCTTTGGAAGTTAATCCTTTTGCTCCTGTTGAAGAGGTTCCTTTTGAAAACATATTTGCTCCTGAACATTCATCAGACACATCCTTACTTGAAGATCACAGCACTGCTTCGTCTGTTCACAACCATCAACCTCACGACCATCTCAGGAAATGGACCAGTGATCATCCAATCGACAACATCATAGGCAATCCCTCACGTCCAGTATCCACACGTAATCAACTAGCCACTGATGCACTATGGTGCTTCTTCAATTTCGTACTGTCTAAAGTCGAACCAAAAGATGCCAAAGAAGCAATGACTAAAGATTGCTGGTTCCAGGCTATGCAGGATGAAATCCATGAATTTGATCGACTTGAAGTATGGGAATTAGTGCCTCCTCCGGAGCGTGCAATGATCATTGCTTTAAAGTGGATCTTCAAAGTGAAGCTTGACGAGTATGGTGATGTCTTAAAGAACAAGGCACGGCTAGTTGCTAAAGGGTTTAGACAAGAAGAGGGCATTGATTTTGAAGAATCGTTTGCTCCGGTTGCTAGAATTGAAGCTATAAGAATCTTCCTAGCTAATGCGGCTAGTCGTAATATGATAGTCTACCAGATGGATGTCAAAACGGCATTCTTGAATGGTGACTTAAAGGAAGAAGTTTATGTGAGTCAACCTGAAGGATTCGTGGATGCTGAACACCCTACTCATGTTTACCGCTTGAAGAAGGCTCTTTATGGGCTAAAACAGGCGCCAAGGGCATGGTACGATACATTGTCCAAGTTCCTCCTAGCAAACAGATTCTCCAAAGGTGTTGTTGATCCCACACTATTCACCAGGAAGTCAAGAAACCATCTACTGCTAGTTCAGATATATGTAGATGATATCATCTTTGCTTCAACAGATCCTAGTGAATGTGATAGTTTCTCAAAGGAGATGAATTCCAAATTCCAAATGTCCATGATGGGACAAATGTCATTCTTCTTAGGACTACAAGTATCTCAAAGTCCCGGAGGCATATTCATCAATCAATCCAAATACGCCAACGAGATCTTGAAAAAGTTTGGATTCTATTCAAGTGAACCTGTTGACACTCCCATGGTTGATAGAACGAAGCTGGATGAAGATCCTTCAGGGATTCCAGTGGATATAACGCAATATCGAAGCATGATTGGATCTTTGATGTACATCACGGCTAGCAGACCAGATCTTCTGTTTGCTGTGTGTATGTGTGCTCGGTATCAATCCAGACCAACCAAGAAGCATGTTGAAGCAGTAAAACGGATCTTCCGATATCTTCAAGGCATGGTTCATATGGGTCTTTGGTATCCTAAGGACACTGCAATGGAGTTAACGGCTTATGCAGATGCAGATCATGCGGGATGTCAAGACACTCGTCGAAGTACTTCAGGAGGAGCTCAATTTTTAGGGGAAAAGTTGGTTAGTTGGTCTTCTAAGAAGCAGATGAGTACTTCCATATCATCTACTGAAGCTGAGTACATTGCTATGTCTGCATGTTGTGCACAAATCCTTTGGATGCAATCACATCTTTCGGACTATGGATTCTCATACAACAAAATTCCCCTATATTGTGACAACAAAAGCGCCATTGCTCTTTGTTGTAACAATGTTCAGCACTCCAGGTCAAAACACATCGACATCAGGCATCACTTCATCAGGGAACAGGTGGAAAAAGGAATTGTGGAACTATACTTCGTAAGGACAGAGTTTCAGTTAGCTGACATCTTCACCAAGGCCCTCCCAAGAGAAAGGTTTCAGTTTATTCTCCCATGCCTTGGCATGAAAAGCATGACTCCTGAAACCCTCAAGTGTCTTCAGGAAGAAAAGGAGGAGTAAAGGATTGTCTTCTTATATCCTTGTACATAGTTGTATATATCTTAAATCAAAAAGAAAAATACAAAAATATAAAACCTATAAAAACCATAAAAATTGAAAAATCAGAAAATACCAAAAATAGTTCTACCTAGGCATGTCTTCTGTTTATCGATAACATTTACGTATCTAGAAATGTCATTCAACAATGGCACGGATTCTTAAATGAAGCTCGAGCAGAAGTTATACTAATCAGTTAAAACATGTCTTGATGGCTTGCAGTTACTTCATACTGCAACCCGCACTGTACAATGGGGAAAGCATGTCGCCAAAAAGACAGCTGTTCCTCCAACCGGGTGATGTTCACCTGGGCATGGATTACTTTATATCCATGTTCTCCTGACTTGATGTACGTTTCAGTGCGTCATTTCGTGTATTAGAAGAGAAGTCTTCTTTACATCAGACTCTTTATCTTGTTTGATTCTTCAAGAGAGTCTTGATGTTACACAAGGTGGTCAATTGACTTAAATTTTCAAATTTCTGACACCTTACCAAATTTGTGCAACATCAGCAGTGACACTCTCTCGTTGTTTCAGGGGGAGCATCGTATGCTCCTAAATCAGAATACATTTAAACCTGACCACATTTTCTCCCAAATTTTTCTAAACGTATTTAAATCAATTGGGATCACAAATCTCAAATGGTTTGAAATTTTTGATCGGGGGAGAGAATGTGATTTAAATAGGAAATTCTGATAAAATGTGATGATTGGAAATAAATGTAAGCTCTCCCGTATGTGCTAAACCATTTTGCATATCAAGGCACATATTGAGGGGGAGCAAAAGGTTTTGGTCATAAAAGAAAGCTCTTCCATATGTGCTAAAATCTTTCGTATATCGATGCACATATTGAGGGGGAGCAAATGGTTTTTACAAAACAAAGGATTTTGGCATCTCACGTGTGCAAGGCTCAGACTTCACCAAAGAATTGACGAAACTTGAATTGTCATCAATCGAAAGGATACGTCTTGGCCGGGTAATAATTTCAAGCTGGTCTAACCAGTGATGTAAGCATGTCTCGAAAAAGATGTATCTGAGTAGATTGTACCGTTTTGAGAAACTTTCTATGAACTTGACCAGGACGGGTAATAATTTCAAGCTGGTCTAACCAGTGATGTAAGCGTGTCTTGAATCGGTCATGTTCACTGAAAGTGGATCAATTCAAAAATTGCAAGCTCTACCCAACATGTGCAAATTTATAAAACTATCACCCGAGCACATGTTGAAGGGGAGCATTTGAAAAATATAAAACTCTCAAGTGTTTGCAAAAATGTGTTTCAGAATCATGAACACTTTGAGAGATTTTTCAAAGATTTGGTTTATGGCAATCGTGGAAGTACACCAAAGACCGACCATTTTAATTAATGCATGGAGTTATAAGGATGGTTAGGTTAGGCTCGAGTTCCCACGATCCCGCCAGAGCCGGAGGGATCTACCCAGGGACAATCCACTAGTTAGTGTAGAAGTCCTTAGGTATGATTAAAAAGGAGAAAAGTGAATGAGGGAATAGTGCCGACTGAGATGGAGCTAACACTGGAACAAACCCAACAAGGTGTTAGTTATGAAGTCTCGGTAAGCACTGAAGGGGTTGAAGAATGAAAAAGAATTGTAAAGAGAAAGGGTGAAAAGAAATAGCCCTCCTTACAACTTAGGCAGAAACCGGGTCAATACATATGCTGTCAGAATCACTTAGTTGATTGCTGGCATTGAAGACAAAGTATCATGGACCCAGTGATACGCTGCACAACCCTCCCCAGCCACTCAAGGTCCCTCAAAGGATTCTTGTTTCAATTGTCACGGAGTTCAATACATTCCTATCGTCTCTCTCACTCCGAGTTAGATGATATTGAATAGGTGGCAGTTCTCTCCAGCCTCCGCTCACTCAATCAAAACGCACTATAGAGTCTAGAGCCACGAGATGCATAAAAAGATCTCATAGGGACACGAATTATTTCTACACTGGTTGTTCAACTTTAAGGACACCAGTTGTAAACTCATGAGTCCTACGCAGATCTTAGCAATCTGCCGGAACATTTATGAGAGAATTTACTTATGTAATTCTCAATGATTGAATGGAAATTCCTGCCAGGGTCAACATCAAGCAGCCCTGAACGCAGGTCACTTCGGTAATTCCTCGTGGATTACGCTTAGTGGTCGCGGCGGTTTCAACCGGTCTACAGTCGTGGAGTGATCTCCAGCGACTCACCTAATCGTTGATTTACTACGGTAAAATCTTAAAAAGCCCTCTGTGGGTTTTTGATTAGGAACGGTCTTGGTAAGGATTAGAGAGAGTCTTCACACTATGCTGTTGACTATCTCGAAGTCCAAACCTGTTAGTACCGGTCGAATTATTGCTAACTGTCGTATGCAGGAATATCTGGCGGTTGTTGCTGTGGAACGCTGTAGCTGGTTGCTGTTGTAGCTGGTTGCAGAAAAGATGCCAATCCATCACTACATGTTCACACCACATCATCATCAAAGAAGACATGATCACCCTAAAAGACCTTCAACACAGCTTCTGCTAACTCTGATGCTGAAGATCATGACTCCATATCGTGTGAGCATGTCGACTCTAAGTATATTTCATCACATGGAGTTTTACTACTGAAGGATGACTTGAAGAATCAAGTGGGATGTCGCTTTCAAGGATTACTCAAAGTTCATCCAAAACAAAAGAGATGTCATCTGAAGATCGCAGATGTTTGCACAAGAATCTATGATATTGAAGAATTAATGATCACAAGCTATGATGTCAAGATTCAAGGAAGAAGTGCTGAAAGTCAGAACATTGCTTCTGGGGTGACCTCCCTTAGGGGGAGATTGTTAGGAATATGAATATTCAGTTGAAGACTCGGTCACCCCGAGTACTTATTAGCACATCATAGCTCGTAGGATAACTAGTAATATTAGTAGTAGTATAGTTATTAGTAATAGTATTGTGGAGTGAGTCGGGTCTTTACCCTCTGTCAGCTCGCACCACAGTCCACTAGGGACATATTATGTAGTAGTATAAATACTCCCTTCCCACCCATGGGAAGGGTTGGACCTTTCAAGCTAATAGATTACTAGTTCCTTTCTCTCTCTAAAAGGCTCCCAAAACTCTCCTACTTCTCTCTAGAATTCTTACATATTCGATCCAAGCAAGCCTCAAACTAGTAATTCTTGTATTGTGAATACCCTACAATTCAAAAATGAAAATTTTCTCAAGTCAAGTTGACTATGGGAATAGTGATTTTCACATGTACCACAATGAATTCGACTCCTACGTAAATAAATATGGATTCAAATCCTTTGTTTACACGTACACTCTTTCCAACACCTCGTATAGAGTGTTGCCCAACAGACGATTTCATAACAACTTATCATGCGGGAATCTTCATCCCAATGACTTCCACTTATTGCAAAACAACCCTGACAACTATCTTAGACTGAAATTCCAGGAGGAATTCAGTTTAACTGGTAGGTACTGTAATATCCCGTAAAATTTCACACCTAATTTTAAATGCTTAACGAGAGTAATATATCGTCACGATTTAATTAACCATTTTTACGGGCTAAATTTTTGCTTTTATTCAACTATGATAATCTAAACGTCGTAACACGTTCGCACATTCTTTATGTCACCCTCATTTGTGCGAACCTTGATAGTCTAGTAATCGCGAATTAAATTAAAACGTTTAACATTTAACGTTGTACGTTTCGTCATATAACCAAACTCGTTCAAATGATTTTCCGAACCTACGAAAATCCCCCTAAACACACACTAATGACATTGGGCCACGGCCCAATGCCCTCAGCAACCCAACACACCAAACGGACCCTTATTATTTTCGTTTCTTTCCTTCATTGGGCCTAGTCCACCAAACGAGCCCAATCACAAACCAAAGCCCAAATTTTATATACATAACTTTCGTTTTGGTTGCCACAAGGACCGATCACTTTGGACAATTTACGAGCAATCTAGCTTAACAATAACATAATATTTTTACATCACTCAATTCTCAACCCAGCTGAGAATCTAGTGTGACAAACCATATTTCGAAATTCGATTATTTACTTGCTTAAAATCCATCCAAGCTTAGCCAATAATCACGAGTTGATATTTTTTCAACTTGACTCAAAATTACATTTTGCCTAGAGAATTAATTCGTTCGACCTACAAATGACTCCAAACGAGCCACACTTGGTCTTGGTCACCTTCCTACATTTACTTAAACCTTGGAGTACACCAACGAGCCACAAAAACCAACATTAAAATGAATTTGTCTCCTTGCTTTTGATCCTTATGCGTCGGCTAACACAACCACAAGAAACCATCATTGCCACTTTTGCAATAACCTACTGCCACACTCTATCATGATGAGAAATTATCACTATCACGTCTTGAAATCTTGTTGACCTTTCAAATACACCAAACAAAAAGCCAACAACAAGGCATGATTAATATTTGTTTCTTTCTTTTGTTCGAACTAGCACAAGGACGATTCTGATATTAATTTCCCTTTGATCTCATCATTTTCACGCATGTGCTACAAACCAAACCAACCCTTGATATTTCATGTGGAATCGAATCATAGACAACAAGAAAAGACACTAGGACATGATGACTCTCACACACCACACTCAACCTTTCTTACACACTCAAACTTTCACACGTCACCTCAAATCATGATTACAACTTACAATATAAAAACTCCTTTTCTTTTCTTTCACCTCATACGTACACACACTCATACTTGCCTCATTTCATTTCAAAGTCTTTTCCTTTTTCTCTCCTACGTACACACACATCTACAACAAACATTTCTAAGTCCTTGGAAGTTGCTGAGGACGAATAGCTTTGGCTAAGTTAATACAAGCTTGAGACGTGGTCTAGGAAAACCAAGAGGCGTTCTTGTATCTTGGTTAGGTCTTTAATCAAGTGGCACAAGTCATTTAGAAGGCACCGATCTCTACATCGCATTCTACCCCACCCCATATTACTTCATTCCACACTCCAAACCACATCAAACTCACTCAATCAACCTTTTTAAATCCTTTGCTTACTGCTTCTGTACGAGAAGACCAAGCCGGATTCTAGGTGATCTCAAGTGTGTACGAGTCATCCCAAGCTCACACAACTCTCTCTAAGGATCTACAACTCAGAATGATGAGTCCTTGAAGACCAGAAGAATGCCAAGTATCGGGTTATCATTTTAACAAGCATCAGGGATTCTCGTTGGTCCTAATTCACTCCTGCACGTTTATTACCCAACCTAGAAGTATGGTGAGTTCCTCAACCTCGACTACAATTCATTTCGAATCACTCTTTGATTATTTCATATCGCATGTATTCACACGAACGTATATGTTTGTTTATTTATTTTTACGTGCACAATATGATTCTTTAGCTCAAACCTTGTCTCATCTCATTTTTGAGATACCAAAGATCACGTGTGAAAACTCACAACACAACCATGCATTCGAATCATGCACAAACGAGACCCTTTTTGATTTTGCATCTCACGTACAAAGCATATAACCCAAAAAGACTTAGAATTTTTCTAAGTATTTTGACACAAAACCGTCCCCACTCGCCCTAAATTTGGTCTCGTATTTTTGAAATCACACAAGTAACCCACCAATATTTTAGCATGGATCGAAAGACCCCATGACTGGCTGCAACTTTCGTATTTTCACTCCAACTTTTTAAACACAACCCGACACTTTAAAAAGGCTCATTTTAATCGCCACTTTACTGGGTAATAACACATAGAATATTTCTGGTGTTTTTTTTTTCTGAAATGAAACTAGCGACCAGGCCAACTCATGGTCAGTTTAATTCGAATTTTGACAAGTAACATGGGAATATTTTTACAATAATCCATAGAAGACCTGGAAATCTACACTTTTTGAGTTATAAGAATCTCATGATAACTTCAACCCATCACTCAAAATGACCCATTTTAAACTACCATCGCTAACTTGTTTACTAGGAACTATTTTCTATAAATATTATATTTTCCGGTCTTGGGCTAAGTTAAAGCCCAACAAGACCTTGCGATTTACAAGCCCACTGGACCCATACGAAATATTTCTAGAATCACGAAAATAGCCCAAGTTCAGGCCCAAAAGTGTTTTCATGCCCTCGCCTCCAAATTTCTTAACAGGCCTTGTTTTATTTCGTTTTAAGGCCCATTAAATCGAAAATAATCCTTCTGGTCAATCAAGCAGTTGACTTAAGCTTTAATAAGCCTAAATAAGCTTTGGAAATTTTGTAGAATTTTTCCACAAGTTTTTATGCGTTTTGGACTAAAAATGTAAACCTTTTCACTTAGAAGGACTTTTTTTGCCAACTGGTTAAAACTAGGGTCTGAACCTGTCAAAACAGAATACTTAGGGTGAAAAATGATTTTATATTAAAGTATAAACTCAGTTTGTCATTTGGGTTAAATATGGACCAAAAATGTAACTTTTGGTTAACAAGGTACTAACGGTGCAAACCTATACCGTTAGGGTTTAAAATGTAATTTTTATGAAACATCAGGGGCTGATCAATACAATAACATATTCTAAATCAAAGAAATGAATTCTCACCATTTACCTTCATAATTTGTAATATTCCAAACCCGAACACGAATAATTAAGTATACGTTATATAACGATCTTAACGATTTTGAACCAACATCTCGTTCCACCCATTTCGGAACAACAATCCTCATGACTTCTGAATAATATTGTTGGAATATTATTTTTGAACTCCAAACCTCTTAAACCAATCACACTCACATCACCGATCAAATCGTCATACGATTCCTCATATCACATTCGTTATTCATGCTAAGTCGAATACTCAAACGTTATTATTATCCAGGTTGTGTGTGAAACTGTCCTGAATTATCTATCCAACCAACAACTCAAGGTGAGTTTATAGCCCCACTTTCCATTACTTAATTGTTTTATAAACTCTTTGGGGGAGATACATGCTTAAACTACTTGCTTTTACTTTAACAAGCACTTTTACATACTACTGTGAGTTATCGCCCCACTTTTACTCGTTATAATTGTTTTATAAACGCTTTGGGGGTGATACATGCTTTATACTTTTACAAGTACTCTTATCTATATACATGTTACTGTGAGTTCCATAGACCACTCTTTTACCTATTTTGAATTACTTATGGTGGAAATACATGCTTGTATTTCATATAAGCTTTACTAGTTTACCTTTAACATTATACTCAGTTGATAAACCATTCTACTTGTTATTGAAACGTAACACTTACTTTTACTTACAAGGACACTATAAACTTTTGAACTTATGAATCCACTTTTATACGCTTTTATATCTCATGGAGAGGTACCTATTATAAACATGATCACAAGTGATTTTCAACTGTATGCTATACCTGATTCACTATTGCCTAAGTTTACCTTTATTGCCATGTTTGAAGTCCCTCATATCATGAACCTTAATCACTTGCGAGTGAACGTAAATCATTATGAATAGATCTATTTGGGACTGACAATCCCCGTTTGGGTCTGCTAGGATGAGCCACCCAAGCGCACTTTATTTAAACAAACTCATAGGTTATTGGCAAATACCTATCCCGAGGGCCTATATATTTTACATCATTCTTGATGCCAGTTAAACGTTGAGTGTCATGAGGCTTAGGGCAATAGAACGATACTGTAGTCATGATACAGTATTGCCAATATTTTATCAAACTTGAACTTGTATTTACTATATAGCAGAAAATCACTACTTGGCAAACTATAACTATTTTTTTGTTAACCTATTTAGGGCAACCCAACCAACTATGGGTGTATAACAACTTAACCCACCACTTACTTTATAACAAACCAACTATGGGTGTATAATATCGTAACCCATCGCTTATTTTATTAATAATTGTATTTATTACAATTATTACCTAAACTTGGAAATATTGATAATCAACTGATTTTATTCAAACTCTATGGATTCACTCACACTTTGATTTTTGACAATCAACTGGTTTAACTATAAATACTATGGTATTACTCACCCTTTGACTTCGATAATCAACTGTTTATTTACAACTGCTATGGACTCACAAACTCTTTGATTTTGGAAATCAACAGTTTTTACTTACAAACTCTATGAACTCACCAACCTTTGTGTTGACGCTTTTAGCATGTATTTATCTCAGGTCCATAATGAGCAGGGATGGCACGGAGGAGCACGGATACTATGAAGGCTATAGATTTTGTTATCATTCGAAAACCTATTTAATAAACTTTGAAACCACTGGGACATCATTTTGTAAACTCTGATATTCGAATGATAAATCTTTTAAAAACGACTAAATTGGTGATCGTTTTCTACTATTCAACTGTTGTGCCATGAAGTAACACCCAATTTGAATTCCGCTGCGTATCATGAAATTGGGGGTGTTACAGATTGGTATCAGAGCTACAGTTATAGAGAAACGGGTCTAAATGAGGTCCGAACTATAACTACTTTTACAAACAAAACATTTTATAGCCTTACGCTCTCCGTGCTTACCATCCGCCAGACGCTTATGTGACTTCTAGATAGTTTTGCTACACCAACACTCTAATATATTGATATATATACTCATCAACTATTTCGAGTACCGTACCAACCATCCCTAATTATCTTACTTATATCTTTATAGATGCGTGTGAAATACTTTTCCCGTATTTCCGGAAAATCCGCGCATGAATTATTTTGTGGATTAGTATGAGTGTTAAATCAGAAATTCTTAAGTAGGATGGTTTACAATGTCTTTATTTGAATGATTGGGATGCGTTTTATTTAAATAAAGAAATTGTAAAGCGCCGAACCATAAGTTTATATTTCCTTATTTACATTGTTTGGGATGCCTCTCTATGTAAATAACGAATTATAAATAAGTGGGCTTATTTGTATCTGTAATGACACGAGTATGAAACCAATAATCACGAAAATTCATCAAACACACAGCATAACTCTCATTAGAAACCATAAATATTGATACATTATGATATGATTAGCATTGGTAATGCTAACATTACAAATATCACTAAGAAAGGCATAACATCACCAATCGGTTGACCCGCTATGCCAATGAAAAATACCACTACACCAGCAAGAGCAAGAACCACGACTGGGTGCAACACCTCGAATATCCTGTACGACAAGAATACACAAGTATTAACGCAATAAAACATTAATACATGGTGTTATTATACAGGTTCAAAGTAACACTCCTATCGTAATACTAACTCTTACCCCCATATTTCATCCGTACTGACAACCAAAACCACGAGTGCTATGAGAAGCGCTATGACCTCGGCCAAGGACTCCAGATCTTCATCTGGGACGTAAGCCAAGAAGATGGCTGCAGCAGCATACATAATTAAAAGAACGGTGTAGGTGTAAGACATTTGAAAATTTTGGGAGGAGAGGAATTGTGTGGAGTGAGGAGTGAAAGCTGGCGTATATATAGGAGAAATAGCCGGTAGGCTACTATCCTAGCCAATTGCGTTTACTATTCCTCACACAAGGAAAAACAAGATTTCTCATCCCCTAAAGCTGGGATTCAGCAACTTTCTCTACATACATCCTCACCCGAATATCTCTGTGTAAGAATCTGTTATCAACAAAACTCTTTTGTTTAACAGGTAGGTTACCCGCACATATCCTTATAATTGAAAACCGTGTGTAATTTCAAACCATAAAAGAATAACAATAGTCATTCCAAAAGAATTTTTTTCCAAGTTGTATTAACTGTGGAAATAATAAATTTCACATGAGATCATAATGGTTCCATCCACTATTAAGATACCTAACTTGTAAATAACGTAATTTCTTCGTTATATATCCGTTTTAATCAATTCAAGCGACCATGTTTTCGCATTTGAGTCTATTTTCTGTATTTCTAGTCTAATCTTACTCCCAACCTACTGATTTTTCTAGATTTAACAAAATGGGACAGCTTCTCTTTTAAAATGTTTCAAAGTGCGTTTTCTAGTTTTCAAATCATTCAAAACCACTTCCAACAACTTCAAAACTAATCCTAACTCTTCCACCAATTTGTCAAGATTAAGGATTAACTAGTATGTTCATTAACTATGTTTAGGACTTAGTTATTAGTTATAATTCATTATACTTATAAAAACATTACAAACATGTACTTAGGGTGATATATCCATATATATCATGAAATTTTCACAAAGTAAGTTATGTAAAGATTGTAAGAAAATAGTGTTGTGACTTACTTGAACCTAGAATGATTATGTGGAAATGAAGAACACTAATGTGCACAACCAAAAACCCTTAAACATTTGGTAACTCAACTATGAACCCAATTGAACTCTCTTGAACTCCTAAACTAGAAAAACCAAATTTTCCTTGCTTGCTTCCTCCTTGTGGCCGATTATAGAGTGGTGAGTGAGAGTTGTATTGTGTTTTTGTGTGTGTAAGATTTGAGTGTAAGTGTGGTATTTATATAAAAGGAATTTAGAGCATTGGTCAAGGAGACACATCTTGGTCTTTGGTGGCTCCTTTTTTGCCAAAAATCAAGGGAAAAAGGGGGACAAGGTGGCTAGTCAAGCCACCAAAATGTTGGTCATGGTCTAAGTGTTAAATTTGGATGTGATTCGGTAAAAAAAATCTTTAATGTATATGTTGTAAAAAAAAGGTGTAGGGGGGGGGGGGGGGCACTTGTATATAAAAATAAAGTGTAATGTGAATTTTATGTAAAAATGTATTTCAAGTATGTATTGGGTGTTATAAATATGTATTGGTTATTAGTTTGGTAATTAACGGTAAATACGTATCTTTAAATAACGTTTGTAAAAGAATTAGGAAAATGTTTGAAAATGATTTTTGGCACATTTAAAATAATTTGAGGAGTATGAAAGGGCTTGAAGAATAATTGTTAGGAGTGTCGGGTGCGTTGGGTGTTTATTTAAATTGTAAAAAGCGTTTATTAGTTTAATACTTGCGAGTAAGAACAATGAAAAAGCCCTAGTAATAAAATTATGAATTGGAGTGGTGGCAATGTAGTGTGATGTCGTAGACTAAGTATAGTCTAAAGTCATAGTGCACAAGAGGGTCATTCCTTGTTTTATGTTTATTTAACCAAATAGTTATACTAAAAAGTGTTCTTGTAAAATTTCAAGGTAGTAAATTAGAGTTTGAAAATAAATATTGACGTGGAAAATTATGGGTTGTTGCACGAAGTATCCTCATAACCGTGAGGGATTAACGTAAGATTATTCAAAGCGTGGTTTTGTAACCTTACAACAGGTTTTACCTCTCGAGGGATCTCAAGAGGCTTACAACCCCACCAGGCAGTGTACCTGACCGATGTAGTATAGTGTAGTGGTAAGTACGGGGGATTGATCGTTCTCCACAGGGAATAGTGTTCGTTAGGTATGAAAGACTACTCTAATAGGTCTAAGGGTTGAGGAAGATTCTTTTTGTGTTTTTATAATTTTTTATGAAAGCAAGTAAAATCTCGGGTTTGAAAGAGTGGGCGGAATTAGTTGCTAGTCAACTAACCCAAAATTACTACGGATGCAAATAAAATAAATAACTGAAAATAAAATGTGGTGAGAAACTTATGTGTAGAGAAATGTGTTTACTTAGATTTCCTTACTCCCTAACTATCTTTTACCGGTTAATTAGTGTGTATTAGTCGCGTGGATGACGGGTGTATTCCTTAATACCATTCGTGGGGTGGCGTACTTACTTCCCCAACTCTACAAGCTCCTACTTCACTCCTATGTCGAGCCGGCTAGGAAGCTCCTAACATGGGATCACTAGAATTCGCTTGTGCATTAAATACAACCATAAAAACCTTTAGTACGCATTTGGTTCATGTTTCTTAAGACGTTCAAGCAAGTTACCGAATAGGAAGTTAGCCAGTTTTCTTAAGCCTAACATAGATAAACAATCATCCAATACAACTAATAACACACTAATAACCAATAATCAATAGCTAGGTTTCATTAGATCTAAGCAAACACAAGATAAATCTAGCCTAACATGTTAAACAAAAGACAAGAATAAGATAGAATCAAACAACACATAGACATATTGAATGATTAATTGATAACTTATCTTCAATGTAACATGGAAGATCTCAAGGCAAAAAGCCTTGAAAAAGAAGCTAAATTCGTCTTAGGATTTTTCTCCCAAAATTCCACACACTAAGTTCTCCACAAATGACAAAAAATTAGAAAACTATATATAGATTTTTACATCTGACAGCGTCACCTTATGGAGTGTGACGCCGTCACCTCGCCGCTTCTAGGGTTCCCGGATGACCTTCTTGACGCCGTCCCTCTTTAGCTCTTCCAAAATCCATTCTGGCTTATCAAGGCTTGACGCCGTCGAACCTTGAACGTGACGCCGTCCCCTTTTGATTTAAGCCGTGACGCCCTTGATCAGGTTAAAGCGTGACGCCGTCAGAATTCACATGCTATTTTCACTGGCTTATCATGAGTAAATTTCACGTCCACCTTTTCTTGCCAAGGCATGACGCCGTCCAGAGTAAATTGTGACGCCGTCAAAGGTAACTTTTGGCCGATTTTTGAGACTTTGCCGTTTTCTTCACTTTTATGCTCCAAAAACGTCCAAAATGCCTCCTTTTCCAGATTTCTCCTCAAAAGTACCTAAAATGACAAAAGGAACGATTTAGGGCGATATTTGATCAAATAAATACGATTTAGGGCTTAAATGACCCCTTAAAAGCGGTACACTTTTCGCTTCATCAACGTAAGAGTATTCAAAGCAAATGTGATTATAATTGTTTACGAGTTTAGGAACCATGGTACAGAATTTTGAGTTTCTCAAATCGCCAAAGATGACAAATCCAATATGACTGTTGTTAGCATCTAGATGCTCAGTCAACAAATCCATAGTCAGTATAATATCGAATCAACATTCCTAAAGGAAACATATTAGCAGAACGAAACTTATCTTCAAATATCTTCAATACGTACTGGACAATTCCGATACTCGTGACAGATAATCATAAGATTTCTCATAGAGATAGAACTAGTTATAGCAAATTCTAATAGTGTAGAGGGGACCTTAATATGCTTAGCAATAGCAAGACACACTAAAGAATGTGTCGAACACATCGGATTCATACATATACGAATTCTCTGAAGGGACGAAAAGGTATCTAAATGATTATCAAACGAATCAAAGATCAAAGTTCGAAAGGATGTGGTACCATCAGAAAGCGAAACCTGTAAGGCATTACTACAAAATTCCCAAAGCTTTCTAAACTTATTTGACTACTAAACTTATGTTGCATATTCTGATAAATTTCCTAAATCTTCGGAACGAATGATCTTATAAAGGCATAACCGAAAGCAGAGGCATAAATCAGAGTGATGCGGAAGAAAGATAGCTAACCAATGCCTTATTGTATAATCTACCCAATCCTCACCGGTCAAAACTGAAGTTCCTACGGGGAGAAACCTAAAGCAAATCCTTCAAAGGTTATTCCATAAGCTCCTATAGTGCAAACCTAAGGGTCCAAATCTTCACAGGCCATAACTTATGTGCTACAAGTCGAATCCTGAGCTCTGATACCATAATTGTAACACCCCAGCCCGACAAGGGTCAAAATGCCACATTATGGTGTCAATCAGAACATACAAATGCAAGTGGAAGACTTAAAAACATAATAATTACAAAGGTATTCTAAGATGATAATAAAATACTAACTCTAAACATGATGAGCTCCAAAACTGAAGTACAAAACCAAACTAAATTTAATTGAAGCTATATCCAAGTCTAATCCATAAGCAAATGGGTATCTATCGTCAGGGTGGTCCACTAAGAGCTCCTA